>AFIV01000106.1:0-105379 GCA_000223765.2 Zymoseptoria ardabiliae STIR04_1.1.2 | reverse complement strand
GGGGTAGAAGAGGTAGTAGAGGGAAGGACGATAACGCGTATATACGATACGCGAGGTATCCCGCGTACGGCCCTATATTACACCGGAAATCGACTATAATCTAGGATCTAACTAATACGCGATATATAGGCAATATGCTAGAGCGCCGGTGACTAGCGATTAGGGCGCCGGTCGATAGCAATTCCCGGCATAAGCATAGAAGCACGACAGACGCAGTTGAGATGTGCCAATGCCCGACGACTAGTATTCGATGACCACCCCACTCCCCCTGCAAGTCACTCGGAGTGATCCGCGAGAATAAAGATCTCGCGTGGGTGTGGGGAAGGTCATTGCTTGTTTCCTGCGTGCTCCGTTTCCGTCCAGGATGTGCGGATGAAGTTTTGTCCTGTGGGAAGTTTGTTGGATCGTGTTTCCGTGTTCCTCCGCGCATAAAATGATGGAAGTGCGAGAACGAGGACGAGGACGATGGAGCTGCAACAGGTGAGAAAGCTGACGCTCCGGCTGAAGCGGTCGGGTTTCAATGTGCCCTTTTGGTCACTCGGTCCAGGATTAGATGCTGCTGCAACATCGTGTGATTCAAAGCAGGTCTCATCACGTTCCAATGGTAGTTCTAGAGGATGGAAGCATGGTAGCTCCGTCTTGCTACTAGTCCAACTGTGAGAATCGTCGTCGTCTCGTGGAGTCATATCTCACTTTCAGCACAAACACTGCTCGGACTTCCTCTCTCAACAACCACAAAGCAACAACATCTTCAACAACTCCACCTCCCCTCATCATCTCCTTCGTCCTCCACATCCTCGAGACGAGACGAGCTCCTCCACATCACTACCTACCTTATTCCGGCGGATTCCTGCGAATGCCCCCGGCCGCGCGAGACAAGCTTCTCCTTCGGCATCTGACACGGCCAGAGCTTGAACCCTTCCCTACGATATCGCCCGAAAAGTCGTCGGAGCTTCCATTGCATCCATGAGGGCCACCACTCGCGGCTCCCACGCTTATATCACCTCACAACTCCCTCGCCAATCGTTTCCTGCGAATCTACGCCCTCCTCTCCATCTTCACTCCAACTCTCCGCGACTCCGTCACTTCACCACAACTCCGACGCTCACTCCAACTTCCTCCTCTTCCGATCCGGTATCGCTCACACGACCATTCGCCTCGACCTCCAAACCCGCCGCGACCATGACCAATATCGTGCAAAACCTCAAGGCAGCTGTGACTTCACATCCTGCCTCGAGACAATCCCAAAGTCAAGACCTACCAGCTCCGTATGTTGATTCAATCCTCGGATTTCTCAACTATAAGCCTTCCACGCTGACACTTCACTTCCCAGCTCCGACTATGACACCTCCAACTCGATCGAAGTTCGCAAACGAAATCACACCTACGGTCTTACTCCTCCCGCTGTAGAGTCGTTCGAGCATCAGGCAAAGAGATGTGAGTTGGCGATTGGAGGACTGAAACAAGGTCGGACACAAACTAATGCCGACTTACAGGCATGGCCATCTTGAACTCTCGCAAGACTCCCATTGAGCAATACCAATATCTGTCCGTGCTACGGAATTCGAATGTCCACCTCTTCTACCGTCTGTTGTCGGAGAACATCAAGGTAGGGACGATCAAAAGAAGAGCGTCGCAACACGGACAACCATCTGACAGCCACGCAGGAGATCACTCCTCTTATCTACACGCCTACCGTTGGAGAAGCATGTCAAAGATGGTCGGAACTTTACACACAACCCGAGGGTCAGTCGAGGACCAAGCCAGGTCTCCTTCTATTCCTCTACTAACACTACAACAGGCATGTACCTCTCCTTCGAGGACAGAGGCAACCTCCATTCGGTCATCCAAAACTGGCCACATGAGGTCGACATCACTGTCGTCACCGACGGCTCCCGCATTCTCGGCCTGGGCGACTTGGGCGTCAACGGAATGGGTATCCCAGTGGGCAAGCTCTCTCTGTACACTGCCTGCGCTGGTATCCATCCTCAGAAGACCCTCCCACTCTGCCTGGATCTTGGAACCAGCAACGAGACACTCCGAAACGATCCTCTGTACTTGGGCAGCCGGAGAGACAAGGTCACACCCGAAGAGGAGAAGGAGTTCCTAGACGAGATGATGGCCGCTCTCACCGAGAGGTGGCCGAGCATTGTCATTCAGTTTGAAGACTTCAAGAATCCATTCCCCTCTCTCGAGCGGTATCAAGACATCTACACCATGTTCAACGATGATATCCAAGGCACCGGCGCGGTCATCACTGGTGGCTTCATCAATGCCGTCAAGCAGTCCGGTGTCGCACCTGCCGATCAGCGTGCCGTATTCCTCGGTGCCGGTAGTGCAGGCGTCGGTGTCGCCAAGCAGCTCACCGAATTCTTCATCAAGGAAGGTCTCACCGAAGAGCAAGCCCGCAAACGCTTCACCCTCGTCGACTCCGAAGGCATGGTGACCCTCGATCGTCCCGGCCGTCCCCTCGCCGAGCACAAACTCTACTTCGCCCGCGACGACAACCACGGGAAACAATTCAACACCCTCTCCGAAGTCGTCGAGTACGTCAAACCCACCATCCTCATGGGCCTCTCCACCATCGGCGGAGCCTTCACCCCCGCCATCCTCAGCCGCATGGCAGAACTCAACGACCGACCCGTCATCTTTCCCCTCTCCAACCCCTCTTCCAAATCCGAATGCACCTTTGAAGAAGCCATCAAGTACACCCACGGTAAATGCCTCTTCGCCTCCGGCTCGCCGTTCCCCACTCTCAACTACAAGGGTGAAGAACTCGTGCCCGGCCAGGGAAATAACATGTACGTCTTCCCTGGCATCGGACTCGCGGCGATTTTATCCAAGTCCTTGACCATCACCCAAAATATGATCTACGCTTCCGCGGAGAGCTTGTCGACGAGTCTGCTACCCGAGGAAGTGGAGAAGAATTGGCTCTACCCGGACATTGCGAGGATCCGCGAGGTGAGCGTGGTGGTGACACGCGGTGTCATTCGCGCCGCGCAGAGGGATGGTGTGGATCGCGAGGTGGGACTGAGAGGGTTGGGAGATGACGAGTTGGAGAGCTGGATCAGGAGTAAGATGTATGATCCGCAGGGGGTGTATAAGAGTGAGGTGGGGGGAGGGGTGCAGGCGAGGGAGGGTGGGGTGAGGGCGGAGGGGGAGAAGAGGTTGAGTGCTATGCTTTGAGAGGGGGAGGCGGATGGTTGTGCTTGGAAATTTTGCTGTCATTTCGAGCGGATTGGGTCAGTCGGCGAATACAGGCCTGAGGGATTGACTCCTAGGCTTTGGATGCGTCTTGAGGGGGGGTTTTGGAAGTCAGCTTGGATGGGCATGACCACTTGATGACTTTCGTCAAGGGAGATATAGGGCTGGGATTGGGAAGGAAAGGCAAGGAAAGGAAAGGAAGGGAAAGGAGGAAAGGATAGATTTCCAAAATTTTGCCTCAAAGGGGCTTCATACCTGGACTATTTTCTCCTGACTTCACTTCTTCACGTTGTCCACCCTCCTCGATCGTATGTACGAGATTGAACGTAATCCAAGGAAGGGACACGATGAGCGGGACAGCTAGCGGGACAGCGGGACAGCAGGGCTGGACTGGTGGAGGTTGAAGGGGTAAGGTAAGGTAAGGTAAGATGGAAGGTAGGATAGAAGGGTAGGATGGAAGGGTAGGATGGAAGGTCAGGATGGAAGGTCAGGATGGAAGGATGTAAGGCGTAGGTGTAGGGAATAATCAGCGGGACAATGATGTCCGGCGTATAGGTCAGTGGATGGGAGATGCGGCTAGGTGGGCGGGGAGAGTTGGAGGTGGTATGGAGTTGTGGGGGTATGTACATGTTGTGGGGGTGTACAAGTTAGGAGGGTTTAAGTTAGGAGGGTGTACAAGTTAGGAGGGGTAGAAGTTAGAAGGATATATAAGTTATAGGGGTATACAAGTTAGGAGGTGTACAAGTTATAGGGGTATAAGTTAGTTAGTAGAGAGGTTAGTAGACGGGTTAGTGGACGGGTTACTGTGTAGATCGTAAACGTACGGGTCAGGGTTAGTGGACGGGTCAGTGGACGGGTTGGTTAGTAGAGGGGTTAGTCTCTATGTCACAGTGCAAGTATATATACAGGTCACTATATAGGCGGAAGTCCAGGTCGATGTACAGGTCACAGTGCCAGTCACATTGTAGGTGAACGTACAGGTAGATGTGCGGGTCGATGTACAGGCGAGGACTCTACGGCAATGGTGCGGCGTCAGTGTATACGGGTGTGCGTCTTCCCGGTCAGTTGAGTCACGGTTCGGGGGAACGTTCAGGCGGGCACGTACCGGTGAATGTGCAGATGAGCTTATAGGAAAAGGAATGGGGGGACGGAAAAGCGTACAAGTGCGTTGAAGAGACGTGCTGGATCGTCGTCGAGGTGGGTGGGTTGAGATGCTGGAAAGCGTGGAGGTATGCCCTAGCTGTTCTACTGGGTAGTCTTGGCCGCCTCGGAGAGTCTGGAACGGTATGATGAGGGTCGGGGTGAGGGTCAGGTGAAAGGGGGCGGCATGATTGTTGGAAACAATGTGGAATGGAAGGACTTTTGATTTTGGGTGGTATGGTATGATATGCTAAGATATCGCTGCCTTGGAGTTTGCTTTGGAGTGTGCTTCGCTTTATGTCGTTGATGGTGGAGATGGGGTGGAGATGAGGTGGGCGGTTGCGCTTTTGGTGGCGAATGATGCTGTTGCGTTGATGCTCGTACCGATCTGGGCGTTTCTGCTTCGTGCTAAAAGGGCTGTGTTGGGAGTGCTAGGTTGGGCTGATGGTGCGGGATGTGATGCCTGGGAACTTCGCCTTGTCAGGATCGTCGATACGGAGTGTGGAGATGCTGTTGAGCGCGTTAATGGAGGAGAAAGAATGCGTGGCTGTGCTTTTGATGTCAGGATGGTGTCGTCGTGCTGTTTGCTGGCACCGAGATAGGTGTCTCTGCTTCGTGCTGGAAGCGCTGGGTTGGGCTGGTGGCGCGGGATGTGATGCCTGGATGCTTCGAAATGTCGGGAGTATTGCTGCTAGAGAGTCTGATCTGCTTCTTCTCGCCGATAATGGAGAAGGGATGGGTGGTTGTGCTTTTGGTGTGGATGTGTTGATGGTCGATGTGGCGACTTCTGTGCGAAGATGGTGACACTTCGTTGCGGTTTCTGTCATCCCTGATGTTGGTGCTCATGCAATATGTGCCCAGGAGTCATCTGTGAGCTCACGTGGGAACTGGCGTAGACTTGCGTCTCGTTTCCCGCATGTAGTCCGCCCGCACGAGCATAAAGTGCATCACCTGCGAGCTGATCTTCTCCAAGCCCATAAGCTGCACTTGTGTCGTTGCTGGCAGCCTCCGCAGGGATGTGCGTAGCTCGGTCTCCAAGTCCTCGATATCCTGGGGAGTCGTCTTTGCTTCGCCCTTCTCCCTGCGCTCATGGCGACGACTGCTGCCGCACGTGCATACAAATTTGATGGTTAATGTCTTGAGGGCGTGTTCCCCGCGGAAGGCCCTCGCGAGTGCACGGAGGGTCCACTCAAGACTCCAGTCATCGAAATCGCCGTAGTCGTCCTCGACTAGCACCACATTGGCGTGCCAGATGCCTGCAAGTTTCGGCAACAGGCGATCGAACAAGTCAACCGTCTCCTTGCCCTTTTCGACACCGAACGCAATGTCGCCACGGACCCGGAGTCTTTGATCCCACGTTGAGACTTTCACGGTCAAGCTGCTCTGCTGGTACAAGACTCCGCGTGCTTCCTTGTAGCATAGCTTCGAAGCTCTGAGGATCTGTGGGTATGCGGTGGAAGCCAAGATCTTAGTTCTTCCGACCTTGTCGCCGCGCTGATGATTCAAAAGCATCGAGTATACCACAACCCTCAATTCCGGCGGCAGGTCGAAGAATCTGAAGGTGGCCTGTCGATCTTGAGTTCTCAGCGCACTTACGTAGGTGCTTTTCACCATCTCTCTGCGGCCTCGATCGTAGATACCGCGTTGCACGCAAAATTTGCGGAGATCTGCCTGGGAGTAGCGCTTGTAGTCAAGGGTATAGTTGTGCTTCGGGGGCCGGATGCCGAACAGCTTGCGATCACGAGCCTTGAGCGCGTTGATGTAGGTGTTCTTCGTGAGCATTCTTCGCTGGTCGCTGTAGAGGCCATGTTGAACGCAAAGCTTGCGCAGTTCTTCGACAGAGAGCGACTTGTAGTCGACTGGCTGGGTGGGACTCTCCATGGTGATGGTAATGCAGAAGGATGTGGCTTGTTGACGGCGTGCTGGCTTGGGCGAAGGTGTTGTTGACTGTGAGCCCTGATGTTGACGGTGTTGGGATATGCAATGATTGGTATGCGAAGATTGCGTGGCAATGGTGTGGAAGAGAGGTGTGTGGAAGGTATGGCGTCGGAGTGTCGATGTTGTGGATGTGAGTGCCAGCCACTTGATCGGATTGCTTGTGTGTGAATTGCCCATAGAATATCAGCAGACAATGCGAATCTCGCTCGTGCATAGAGATGGATTCAAGTGAATGAATCACGTAATTAGATGAGACTGTGGAGTGAAGTGAACAGCATGTGCGACATGGATGTCCTACCATGAAGTACGCCAACCTATTTCGCATGTGAAGCGCCTGTCCCGTTCGCTCACGAACCGTCGAGCTGACGTGTAAGCAGCAATCTTGCAGACCAGACCGTTAGCATGCCTCAAGAACCCTCCTATACTGTAGCAAGCCTTGCAAAGCTAGCCAACAGGCCTTGTGAAAGTCCACAAGCTCCGGACGCATGGTGGCTGGCAGCTTCTGCAGCCCCAACGAATGTGAAGCACCTATCCCGTCCGTCTACGCACCATCGAGTCGCCATGCGGGAAACAAGCGTGCCAATCCAGGAAGTCAGTAGTGTGACTCCAGACTCCTCATCTCCCACAGCAAGCCTCGCAAGGCCAGCCGGGAAGCCTTCTGAAAGTCCACAAGCTCCAGACGCATGGTGACTGGCAGCTTCTGCAGCCCCACCAACGTTCGGAATGTCTTCTCGAAGTCCTCCACATCTTCCAAGGTCGCGATGCCATCCACGCCGGGGGCGGTATCCCCTGCTTCCTCCATATCGAAGAAGTATTCGAGTCTGTACTTGACGACTATCGCCTTGAGAGCATTGCCAGCACGGAAGGTAGAGACGATCGCGGCAAAGAGGTACCCAAATCCGGTACTCCGACCTGGGTTTGTAGAATTGTCGAAGTCCACAATCAGGATGTTGACGTACTGCAGGTCGGCGAGTGGCATGAGTCGGCTGGACAGTCCATGAGGGTCCGGCTTTTCTCCATAATCTTTGAAATAGATGTCACCAAGGATTTCCAGTGGTTCACCTGAATAATGATCGTCGCCGAAAAAGTAGAGGGTGAGACTGCTCTGTTCGTACAGAATATCCCGGGCTTCTTTGTAGCAGAGCTTGGAGGCCCTCAGAATCTCAGGGAATGCGGAAGCGGGTGAGGGAGGTCCGAGAGAAAGAGTCAGATTGTAGTGGTGCGAGAGCAGGTGAGGATACACCATCAGCCGCAACTCCGGAGCGAGATCGAGGAAACGGAAGGTCGAGGTGTGGTCCAGAGTCTCCAGAGCCGCAATGAGTTCGCCCTTTGTAAGGTCGTGGACTGCAATGCCGCTGATATCGGTGAGAGCATGCCGCTGAATGAAGAACTTGCGAAGCTCTGTCAGATCGCAGCTCTGATAGTCGAAGGCGTACTTGGGGAGCGTCATGGTGGTTGCTGTTCGAAGGACAAATGAAGTTCGAACCGCGGAAGAAGTCAGAATGCTCTTGTCCTTGACGCAGTCGAAGCATTCTCATGCGCGCTCGACGATCGACACCTTCGAGGCGGCGGAAACCTCTCCGCGCCCCGCCAAGACTTGCATATGAAAAGGGTGAATCATCGTGCATGCAGTGTTTGCCAACGACCTGTTTCAGAACTGTCAACAAGATTCGAAATTTTCAGCCAAACAAACACCCCAACAACATCTTCCAACCATACCACCACATCGAAACACCACCACATACATCGATGCAGCACGTTGTGCGCATCACCCGACCGCGCCAACTCATTTGAGCAGCTTCACCAGAGCTTCTCCGCACTGTAAGTTCTTCGTGCTTTGTGTTCTCGCCGCGCGGCAGCAGCGACAGCGGCATTCGTGAAGGTACTCGAACAATCGACCAACGACAACTCGACGAGCGGTGCAATGTGTCTGCTCTGCACGCTCTCTCGCAACGCAACACTCAACACAACTCCACCGCCCGCCCAGCGACCACCCAGCATGACTTTACGCAAGTTCGCACTGGACTACCAGCGTGACTGCACCACCGACGAGCTGCGCGAGTTCTATCGCCAGCGCACTGGCCTTCTCCGCCGCAAGATGGGTCGCAGCAAATGCATCAGAAAGGTAAGCAGATTGACCCTCCTCGATGACACGCATGTTCTGACGCTTCTCACAGCTCCAACAGCTCGACTCTGAGCAGACCTTCCGCTTCCTCGACCTTATGCCAGGTAAGCAATCAAGTATGGAAGACACACCTCCGTTCTCCTGCTCAAACTGCACACTCCACCACCAAGGTGCACTTCGTGCCGTGCAGTTCGAGTGGGATCACGGAGATGGAACATGTCTCGGAGACCTTCCTCGTTCCATCAATGTCTGAGACATCTGCTGACTTCCATGCTTCGCTTCTGTAGAGATCCGCAACGCCATTTACGACATCGCGCTGTGTCACAACAGCGAGAAGGCCACGGTCTTGAAAGTGCAGGCGAAAGAGAATCTCGACGACGCCGCGATCGAAGCTCTGGGCGCTTCCTCGGCGTGTCCCGCTCTTCTGGCCGTGAACAAGCAAATCAACTCCGAGGCTCGCGAGTACCTCATCCCCAACAGCACCGCCACATACCTGCCGGAGTCAACCTTCCTCTTCGACTACCGCGAGGTAAAATACCCCGCAACGATCACTCGGATCACAGTCTTTCTTCCCATGACTCTGAAGCTGGCGCGCTTCTATGGCGAGCAGCTACCCCGCAAGTATCAAACCTGGCTCTCCCATGTCATAGGCGCGCACAGCGAGATTCAGAACCTCAAGTTCGTTCTCCTGGGCGACCGGTGGGTTCCAGGTGAGGAGATGCAGGAACAGATCGTGGAGTGTCTTGGCCCGTACATGGACGATCAGGCCGACGACAGGACCCAACTCGAGCTGGTCGGGTTCGGCAATCTCGAGTACATGTGGAACGAGGAACGTGATTTGGTGAAGCAGTACGAGTCAGCGCTGAGGTTCAGATGCCAGTGCTCTTTTTGCAGCATGTGATTTCGCGAGGCTTGGTGGCGTCAACGTACGTGTTCTGCCTGGACGGGATCTGATGAAGATGATCAGAGCGGAGTTCAGAGGAATTGTACTGCACCGATAGCAAGCGATGGAGATTGATGTCAATGGAGAACGATGTCAATGGAGAAGGATGTGGTCAGAGTAGAGTTCTGTCCGGCTTCGCGCCAGAAATCGTGACACCAATGCTACAACTACAACTTCACTTCTCGACAACATCACCGGCAACGTTGTTCACAGGCCGCTTCAATGAATAGAGTCGTATCAACTGCGTGCCGCGCCTCACAACATCACCCGCTCCTCCAATAGGTATCGTCGCGATAAAGCGTTCCCGTCTCTTCAACTCCATCAGATTCAACACGACTTCTGGCACACGGTGTCGCCCACTTCCCACATGCGCGCGCTTTCCTTTGTTTGTTTGGTCGCGTCCGCCAGCTTCGCTTTTGTCATTGTGCTCCAGCATCGCGGCCCACGATGGCTCGCGCCAACCAACCAACCTATGACTTCCTTTCTGGAGGCGAGATGCTGCCACCAGCACGACCAGCACTACGCGAAAGCATGAAGCAGTCCACCGCTTCCCGCGCAGACGTCGGCACCGAGGACCTCCGCGCACAATTACGCACCGCACAATACGAGCTGGATTCGATCAAACAGGAGCGTGAACTATATGAATTACACCAACAGCAAGAGCTCCGAGAAGCGCAGAATCGAGCGGAGGCTGATTACAAGCGGGCTGTTTCGGCGGAGAATGCGAGAGATGCAGCGGTAAAAAAGGCGGAAGCTATTGCACGGGACTTCCAGGACACTCAAGACCGGGCCGCGAATGAGAAACTACAGCTGGAGAAAAAGCTGCGGTCATTACAGGACGACAATCGCTCATTGCGTGATGATCTCGAGGAGGCAAAGGCGGACCTGGAGTCACAGGACAGGCAAGGGAAGCATGCCTTCAGTGAGCTGGAGTCAAAGTACTTGTCACTTCAGGCGTCAGTCGAGGACATCCAGCAAGATCTCAGCGGGAAGGTGACGGCCCTGCAGACCGTGCAACAGAAGCTGGTGCGGAAAGAGGCAGAGGTGGGAGAGCTGGAGAATGAAGTCCTACGGCTGAAGGCACAGACCGGAGACTCCGATACACTTGCGGTTATCAAGAAGGAGCTCACGGAGCAGGTGGCTTACATCAAGAAGCTGGAGACATCGAATCGGGAGTACTCGGTGGAGATCAAGCAATTCCGCAAGGTACAGAAGGGGATTGAAGTGGTGGAAGAGGAGAAGCGAGCGCTGGAGGCCAAAGTCCGGATGATGGATGATCTGCGGAGAGAGCTCGCCGAGGCACAATTGCAGAAGAGGATTCTCGAAGATGAAAAGCAAGGCTGGTCCAGTTACCTCGAGACGGAGGCTCCGGGAGAGGACGACTTGCGATACGACACGCCGGAGCAAATGGCCAAAGCCTTGCTGAAGGAGCGACTGGAGAAACTGGAGCTGCTGGATAAGCTTGGGACGATACACCCAAAGCTGTCGGAGAAAGATGATAGCATCAGCAAACTCGAGGCCGAGAAATCCCGGCTGATGGAGGAACTTGACATGGCGCAGAAAGCACCGACAGAGCCTGTCATAGCGAAGGACACATCTGCAGCAGATGCAAAGGTCAGAGCTCGTCTAGAGCGTGCGAGAAATCTTGCTGTCAAAGAAGTGGAACTTCTTCGCGCACAAGTGAGGGCGATCGAAGCAGAGGAAGCGGAGTTCACTCCCGAGCAGATGGATGAAGAGCGGACTAAGCGCATCCACGAGCTCGAAGACATGCTTGATCAGTATCGTACTGAAGTCGCAACACTGCAAGCTGACCTTTCGAAGGCGGAACCTCTGCCTGCGCCTGTCAAGTCACCTCTCAAGCGTATGAGAGAAGACGACGATGCCAACGATGAACGATTGGGCGAGTTCCGCCGCAAGACTCGCACTCTCCAAAGCGATCTCGAAAAGCTGCAGTCGCGGAACCAACTTCTCGAGGCTGAGCTCAAAGCCAGTCTTTCGCAGATTACCACGCTGAAATCCTCCTCCCGCACCCGCGTTCTCGAACTCCGCTCCAATCCGACTGCGGACGTCGAAGCGATCAAGCTTTCCACTCTCACCACACTCCGCGCTGAGAACTCCGCATTGCTCTCCCAACTCGAAGGCAGCGGCCACACAACCAAAGTGGTTCCCATCAGCACCCTCGACAACTACCGCAATCAGTTGAACGATGTCAAAGCTCAGCTTGCGCAAGCAGAAAAGAAGACTCTCCGTCTCAAGCAGATTTTCTCGGCGAAATCCCTCGAATTTCGAGAAGCGGTCTGCAGTATTCTCGGATGGAAGCTCGACTTCATGCCGAATGGACGGGTCAAAGCCACTTCAATCCTCCACCCGACATCGCATGTCATCGGCGAGGATGGCGAGGCGGAAGAAATGGAGAACAGCATTGTTTTCGATGGAGAGAACGGCACGATGAAAGTCAGTGGCGGCGTCGAGAGTGTCTTTGCGGGCGAGCTGAGAGCGAACATCGAATTCTGGGTCGAGGGCAGGAGGGAGATTCCGTGCTTTCTGGCGGCTTGTACGCTGGACTTTTGGGAGAAGAAGAGGGGAACGATGAAAATTTGAGGAGGTTGTGATGGAGAGGCATATACCCCAGCTGAGTGCAGAATGAAACGAGGGCCGAAAGACGGCTGCACAGTACGTTGATACCCATGGACTTCACTCATCGGTCGGTAGATCCATGTATTGCGCTGCCTCGCTCTCATCCATGACTTTCGCGCCACTGCATAGTGATAGGCTGTCGGACCGGTGATCAAGTCTCAAGCTTCGTGTTTGGTTTCGTGGTGGTGCGCAGGTAGTGAGTAGTTACGTGGGCTGCTCGCTGCTCGACGTGTGCAACTCCCCGGTCGGAAGCACCTTATTGCCTCGATACATTCCGATACGAAGCTGGAACATCGCCCCTGCTGTGTACAGTATTGGGCAAGGTCCAGATACGCAGAGCGTACTGAATTCTACTTCCTAGCGCTGATCATCTCGTGGACCCCTTTCCTTTTCCTTCGTCCTGTGTCCACTTCCGTCCTGGGACTTGCAATCTGTACCATGGCGGGCGTCATTGAACTGCTCAGTGGCGCCGTCTCGTTGTCTGTCGCGAAACAGCGCCTTCGCAATGTGGTCCACGCCGCCCAGTACCCCGAGCAGAAACGAGCGTTCTACGAACGATTGGAGGGACAGCGCGACACAATCAGCGCTGTGGTCTGCCATCACTTGGGTATACTCTCCTCGCAGTGTGTCGTCTCCCCGCAGGCATACTGGCGACACGGATCCTTCAATCTGTGTGTGCCCATCGCCGTCCTGACGCAAGATGAATCCATGCCGAAGCACGTCATGGTCCGGCTTCCACTCCCATACCGCACCGGAGAAGCGCAGCGACCCGGCAACGCCGACGAGAAGCTGAGGTGCGAGGCCGCCGCGTATGCGTGGATCCAGCAGTTCTGCCCTGAGGTGCCTATTCCTCAGCTGTATGGTTTCGGCTTGTCCTCTGGTCAGCGGGTACGGCCATCTTCCAAGTGCCACCTTCCTGATCCACTAACGATTGAGGCTCTCGTAGTTTACTCGCTCTGATTTTCTTCCTTGGTGGTCACGCTGGCTCCAGCGAGCTCGCTGCTCCATTCTCGCGCTCTTCGGCTTGCCGCTTCCATCCCAATATGTAGGGCATCCCGCCCGCCACGTCCCAAGGCTAGAGACGGGCTACCTGATCATTGAAACGATTACCAGCGGCGACATGCTCTCGGAAACCTGGAAGGAGAAACAGGAGGATGCAAGCTTGCAAAGAAATCTCTACCGCGACCTGGCCCGAATCATCCTCTCCCTCGCCAGCATTCCATTACCTCGCATTGGGGCTTTCCGGCTCGATGATAACGGCTACTTGCACCTGGACAATCGACCGCTCAGCACGGAAATTGTGATGCAGGAGAACGAGGGCATACCCGTCGAAATTCCTCGAAGTTCCACATTTTCGACCGTCGACGAATTCATTTTGATGCAATTGGCATTATTCGACGCTCGCACGGTCCACCAGCCAAATGCCATAGAAAGTAATGGTGATGGCTACCGCCAGATGTCTAGCCGAGCCGCTGCAAAAGCCGCCTTTCCGCAAATGTTCCGACAGGATCTTCGTTCTGGCCCTTTCGCTTTCACCCTGACGGATCTCCACCCCAGCAATATCATCGTGGACGATGAGTGGAACGTTGTCAGCATCATCGACCTGGAATTCTCCTGCTCCTGGCCCCTCGAGTTCCAGCAGCCGCCCTACTGGCTGGGAGGCGAATTAGTGGACGTGATAGATCGAGCGACTTTCGCCCCGAAGCACGAACAGTTCGTCCAGGCGCTGGAAGAACAGGAGCGGCTGAGGGGTCGCGGTGACACGAAATCTCTGTCGTCTACCATGCGAGAAGCGTGGGCAAGTGGCACGTTTTGGATAACGCTTGCCTTCATAGATCCCATCGGCTTCACGGACATCTTCCACGACCGCATAGTGCCTTATCATCTTTCCTACATCACAGAAAGGGTCAAAGACAACGACTATTGGCTCTTGGCGAGTCTATGGCGTCCCAACGATGCCGAATTCTTGGAGAGAAAGCTCAAAGATCGAGAGCGTTATTTGGCAGAATTGGAGAAGCTCGCCGAAAAGGAAGTGGAGCCGGAGACGGCTTTGACTGCTGGCGCTGCAACGACCTGATATGCGAGTGCCGTGAAGTTTCCAGCATACGCTCGAGTCCCAAACCTTGAGGCCCTGACTAAGAATACGAGAGTCGGCCCTCAGAGGGCAACACGGCCGCAGAAGTGTAGTTCGCCCACAATGGTAAGGAACGGTGAGCCAAGACTTCTCGAGATTTCATTTTCCTGAAAATTTCCAGCCTACGTGCAGGTCTCCAGGTTCGTGGCTACTGTTCATGGTACTCCAGAAGTATCTGGGCAAGTTGCTGCTCGACTGCGGAATTCGGGCTCGCAATAATCTATCTTTTACACAAGAAAGATACTTTGGAACTCGCGCTCTTGCTGTCCCGTCGCACGTCGATCGTTACTACGGAAAGTAGGCGACGGCATCTCGCCATCCATACATCCTTGTCGATGTCAACTCATCGAGTGGTAGTAATCTTCGCTATTGTGTTTTCACTTACCTTCTAGATAACAACAACCTCGAAATTCGAAGTACCCGGTACCAATATCACCTCGCGGGCGCAGGACACAAGGGAGTGGCAAGGATCGCAGGTGCCAGATTACGTCGCCTAGTTCGACGTCTTCTCGTCCCAACCCGAAACAATCACCGCCACAGAACAGCAGCACATTGCCTACAGCTTTGTATAGAGCGTCTGCCCAAGCGCTGGAATCTGGCATTGCGTCACCCGTTGCGTCGCGGCGAAGATGCGCCCACAGCACTACCCGGCGGAGCCTTTCCATCGAAGCTACTGTGTGACGATGCGGCAGGTTGGTGACGTGGTCCAAGTAAGCGTCACAAGAGAGAGTTCGCAGCATTACGTCGTCAAGGCCGGTGAACGGTGGCGGGATGCCGCAAGTGATTGCAAATTGCCCGAATTCCTTGAACAGATTCCGTACGCTTACAGGGCTCGGAAACAGTTCTGGTCCTGCCCAACGTTGGCCAAGCGGTAGGGAGACCTTGTGTACAACACCAATCGGAGCTCCGCTTACTGCTAGGACTCCAGGGCGGTCCTCGTGGGGTTGAAAGAAGTCATCTGTCGAGCGTCCGTATAGATGCGGCGATTCGGTGTCCATACCGCCAATGTTGGAAGCTCTAAGAGGCTGGCGCAAGTCCGGAACCCACGAAGCAAGACCATGTACGACACCTCCAATCTGCGTCAGAGGAAGCAATCCTCGGGTCTCCTGTATCATCGCAACGCAGCCTTCGCGGAAGACCTCTTCCACTGGTTTCTCGTAGTCAGGAACGACACCAAAGGTCTTGGGCAGAAGGCCAAGGATGGCATACACGCGGTCACGAGCTTCCGATGTTCCTCGTCCTCGACACATCGTCAACGCCAGGATGCGAGCATTCGTTGCTCCGGATTCTGACAGCGATCGCACCAAGGCCTCGGCCTTCATAAGGCCTTGCAGTCCGATAGTTGAGTCGACCAGCTTCGCGCAAGCCTCTTCCAACAAGTGGTCCCTCGGCAATGTATCGAGGAGGTCGATCATATTTACCAAAGCAGTCCACCCGCTCCGTACAATGGGCTGCTCAAATCGGCCCATGTGCAACACCGTGTTGTCATTCAGCACGGCCTCTTGCAGGATCCATACGCGATGGAACCACGACGTTCTGAGCACGGAAGACAAGGCGTTGAGAGCCGTTGTGAACTCGGCAGCGGAGGTGCTTGAAGTATATCGGCCGAGGTATTCGTGGGCTCCATTCATGAAGTGCGGTCGACTCTCTCTGCGTGGTCGGATGCCATACGGTCTGAATTGGACGATGTCGCGGTGCATTGCGTGCAACAGGTCAAAGGCAGCGGAGGTATGGTCCTCGGCTGGCCCGAGCCAAACGAACACGCTTGAGGCTTCCCGGTAAATTCTTTGCATCATGAGGACTTGCTGGCTGCGCTCTGCTAGATCCTGCTGATGGATACAAATGTCGTCGGCCCAGACCACGGCAGTATTTCCGGTAACGGTCTTCCGCATGTGACGGAGGGCAACTTCCAGTTTCGCAGCTATCTTCACGATCCGATTGTCGATGAGGGCGGGAGTGCGGCGGGTCGTGTCGCCCTGCGCGTAGGACAACGCAATGTATTGGGGATCGTCGAGAAGCGATACCGTTTTGAGTTGACAGGAAAGGGTGGCATCGACATCAGAACAGCCCTCAATGTGCAATACGCGGATCTGATCTTGTTCGAGGGGCGTGTATATCGGTGAATGATCAGCGGGTGACGGAAGGCCTGACATCTCGAAGCTCTGGCAACAATGAGTTGATTCGGTCGAAGTATTTGAGGCTGATGATACAGGGAACGAGGCAGGGGCTGAGTCTTTCAAAGAGATTTCAAAAGCCCACACTTATACGCCAACGGCAGGTCTGACATGCATACGCTGACTTCTCAAGACGTCTGAGCAGACTGAGCAGACTGAGCAGGGTGATCCTCTTTCCCTCCAGCTCCTACTGCTGCCCTTTCGGTCCAGCTCCAACTGCTGCTCTTTCTCCGTCCGCGTGGTCGTCACGCTGCTCAGGTCTCGTCGGGACAGTTCGCTGCTCGACGTGAGGACCCTCGCCATCAGCAGCTCACATGGGGCTATGTGCAGTTCAAAGGCAATGTAGAGCTGAGTCATTATTTCAGAGACGTACAGCGTTCCCGGCAAGAAGGGCAAGATCGACGACCTGAGGAGGGGTCGAACGGCTTGTCACGAACTGTACACGAGACGAGCTTCGCCCAAGCTGAATGCGGAGAAACAAGACATTTCATGCAGGGACCGAGCTCGGCCAACCGCTCTCACAGACGACACGAGTGCCCGGGAGGGATGGAAGAGGGGCATGACAGTCGGCACGGTCTGCATCGTAGCCGTCGCTCCATTGCGCCGAAGCGATATAAGAGGATGGAGTCTTCGCTCGTGGGCCGGTATTTGAAGCTGTGCTCGAGATATTCTTGACCTTGAAAGATACATCGACATGCCAGGCGCAACGAACGGTACGAACGGCGTGAGTGGACACTCTGTCTCGGCACTCTGCAGTGTCGATGAGTTTGTGTCCAACGAATATGTATGTGTCAAAACCTCACCCAAGTCATGATCAGGTCTGACCGTCGATACAGGACTACCTCGTTGTAGGCGGCGGCACGGCAGGCCTCTGCGTAGCAGCACGTCTCACAGAGAACCCTGATGTCAAGGTCGGCGTGATTGAGGTCGGCAAGAATCTCATGGACGACTCTCAGGTTTCCACGCCAGGTCTCTACCCAACTCTCATCGGCCGGGAGAAGTACGACTTCTGCTATGTTTCAGAAGAGGTTCCTACGGCTGGCAACAAGAAGTACTCCATGCCTCGTGGTAGAATGCTCGGTGGATGTGAGTAAACCCAGGGAAAGAGGGCGGTCGCTCCTTCCAAAAATGGGATATTCGGCTTTCAACATCCTAGCCCATGTTATACGACACAGACGATGATTGCCTGAGCTACCGCTGACGTGCATACGCTCTAGCTTCTGCAATAAATTATCTTATGTATGTGCGAGGCTCGAAGGGAGACTACGACGGCTGGGCCTCGTTGGGAAATAAGGGCTGGGGGTGGGATGATATGGTGCCATACTTCAAGAAACACCAAACTCTCGATCCCTCCGAGGAGGAGCCTCCCAGCGCGCAGTACATGCCCACGGGAGCGAAAGAGGAGTACCACGGCACTGATGGACCCATACACACGTCGTTCAACGACTATTATGAGGTGAGGCCAAAAAGGACAGAAGGCTTGCGGCTGTTCCTGAGACTGTCTCTCAGGCGACACCAGCAGGTCTTAGCTTAGACTCGCTACAATGGCTGACCCATTCACCATAGCCGTTCGAGTACGATTTCTGCGAGGCAGCCTATGAGGTCGGCGGCACCGAAAGAACTCTTCATGATGCCTGGTCGGGAGACCACATGGGCTTCTACAGCTCTCTCGCGGCCGTCAACCGTTCCGACGACCCTGGCAAGCGCAGCTACTCTGCGACGGGATACCTTCGACCGAACCTTGGCCGCAAGAACCTCAAAGTCTTGACGGAGGCCCACGCCAGTCGGGTCCTGCTGGATGGGAACACAGCCACGGGCGTGGAGTTCATCCACAACGGCGAGAAGCTGCAAGTCAAGGCATCTCGCGAGGTAATCGTTTCCGGTGGCACGATCGCCAGCCCACAGCTCCTGGAACTCTCCGGTATCGGAAACCGCGAAGTCCTCGCTGCCGCTGGCGTGGAATGCCTTATCGAGAACGAGCGGGTGGGGTTCAATTTCCAAGACCACGTCCTCGGCGGTATGCTATACGACCTTAAAGATGGCCTCAAGTCGCTCGATGCGATGCACGGCGTTGAGTACCAGCAGCAAATGCAGGCCATGTACGAGAAGACGAACAACGGTCCACTCGGCAGTCCTGGTATGTTGATGGGCTTCGTATCGTACGCCTCGCTGGTCGACAAGGAGACGCTCGATGCTACTATTAGTGAGATCAGACAGAACTCTCTGGCGAAGACGGACTTTGAGAAGAGGCAGGAGGATGTCATCGTACGTCAGCTGTCGGATCCGACCTTTGCCAACATCCAGACGTTTTGTAAGTACTCTTAACCTACTTCTACGATGCATCTCTAGTACTGACCCAGCTCCACAGGCATCGGCGCCCAACTCGACGTCAGCAAAGGCCACGACCAAATCGAGTTCTTCGCCGCCCCACCCGAAGGAAAGAACCGCGTCTCCCTCCTCGTCTGCCTCGAACATCCCCTCTCCCGCGGCACCGTGCACATCAAGTCTCCCAACCCGTTCGACCACCCCGTCATCGACCCAGGCTACTTCCGCAACCCCGCCGACGCGAAAATCATGGCCGAGGGCATCAAATGGATGGACAAAGTCGCCGCCCGGCCCGTGCTGGCCAAGAGTCTGGCGGATCGAATCTTGCCGCCGAAAGGAGCGAGTATTGAAAGCGAGGAGGAGCGGGTCGAGTTTGTGAAGAATCACATCTCGACGCAGTATCACCTGATTGGAACTTGTACGATGGGAGAGGTGGTGGACGACCAGTTGAAGGTGAAAGGTGTGAATGGGTTGCGGGTGATTGATGCGTCGGTGTTTGCGGGACATGTATCGGGGAATATCATGTCGACGACGTATGCGGTCGCGGAGAAGGGTGCTGATCTTGTCAAGGCGGATGACGGTCGATATTAGTCCTTGCTGGATGGGGATGGACGCGGCTAGTTGTATACATACTGTCAATACCTCCTGTGTCTTGTCCCATAGTATTCCAGTTCCTCATTCCGGCGTGCCGAACCCGTGTCTCTCACGATCGAGATGATCCCATCCCAGAGCCCTTCAATCTCGGCTTCAACGTCGCCCTGCTCAACACTACGTTCAGCAGCCAGCTTCCGCTCTTTCCGGAAAGCACCGATCACGGCAACATTGTCGACAATGGCCTTTTCGGGCGTTGGAACGTGCGGAGAGCTGGCAGCGGCGACCGTGTCAGAAGTTGGCACCGGCAAGTCGGCGTCGTTCGAGAAAAAGCTGAAGTCCCTCTCCGACGCCGACCAGAATGTCTCGCTATCATGATCCTCGGTCATAGACTTGTACTTCATGTCCTGTGCATGCCGTCCGGAACTGCTCGTCATGACATCCATCTCCTGCTGAAGACGTGTAGGAGCAAGTTCGAGCACAATTCGCCTCAACGCAAAGGACTTCCTCGCAGATGCCTGGAGTGTAGAAGCATGGCCTTTGCGACCCGGCGCAACATCGTAGTCAAGAGCTGCCCGTCGACGGGCGGAGGCAGCTTCCCGAGCGCAGCTTTCGATGAATGCTATGACACGATTGGCCAGCGTGCGGTCGGAGGAGAAGGATGGGAAGTCTGTGAGGACTAGTGTTTCAAGACCGGGGATCATGGCAGGCTGGAAGCTTATAGGAGGCGGAACAGCGGGATACTGCGTCTGTGCTGTCGAAGGATGGACTTGTTCGGATCTCGAGTGTTCCTGTCCTTTGCTACTCTGCACGCAATCGTTGGCGGCAGCCGCATAGACAGTGTCGTATCCAGGAGCGGGATCAAGCGTCCCATTATCGGCCTCATATGGCGGTGGTTCCTGCTGACCAGTGTCCATGTGGTCGACTTGACCTTCGCCAGGTTTTGCGTTCAGCCGCAACGCATCAAAGGGTTCATCCAGGTCCACTACTCGTTCCTTATTTCGATCAGTCTCATCCGTGACGAGGCGATGGTCAACACGCAGATATGTCAAAGCTCCAGAGGCATCCTCCTTCAGTGCTGTTATAAATTTCTCAGTACCGCTCCGATGCATTCCAGAACGTACACCTTGGCTTGACAAAGACAATGAGCGTTCGGTACCAAACTTGGTCGATCCAGCATCCAAAACCTGTAGTCTTCCCGTCCGCACGAGTGCATAGACTCCTTCTGCCGTGATTTGGTTGCCAGAAATATAGAGGTGAGTGATACCAACAGCCGGAGCATCCTCGATCGCCAAGCGGCCCACAAAGTCGCTCGTAAAGGCCTTTCGTAAGTAGGACTCAAGTCCGTCACCCTGACATTTGCTGGTCGCCGCCGGAGCAGAATGTCGTGGACGAGCCGGTGCTGGGCCGTCAAGGAAGGATAATAGAAGCAACGCATTGACACCGCGATCCGTTATGTCGTTGTCTCTGATGTCCAGACTTCTGATTCTCAGACGAATCAGTTTGCAAAGCTGCTCAAGTGCTCCGTCATGAAGACGAGTGCCACGGAGCTTGAGGACCTGCAGACCTGTGAACGCCCCAACCGCCGCCACGACAGCAGAGCTTCTCGCAGCGGAAGTGAAGGATAAGTCCAGGTAGATCAGGGTCTCGAAGCGCCTTAAAGCAGCGGCTAGACCATGCGAGGTCGCATTGTCACATCTCGAGGCATCCAATAATCGTAAGCCAAACGGAGCATTTGCGATCGATACGGGCAGCTCTGTGCCAGAACGACGAACCTCGTTGGTCTTGCTCCTGTCCAAACTCAACGCCTGCAAAGCACCATGATCGAAGAACGACAGTCCTCTCGCGATCAAAGACTGCAACTTGGGCAAGCTCTCGAGGACATCTCCCAACCAATCCTCATCCGGGCTGCCATAAAGATCCGCATCGATCGCGGAGAAGTGAAGGGTATGCGTCAACTCACGGACATGTAACCTGGCCGTTCGCAGCGCGCGCTGGAACCGGGTCAATGCGGTATGAACGGCATCATCGTCGGCTCCGAAGTGGGACGCTGGATTGCCCCAAATATGAGGGCTGAAAGTGGTGTGCCAGCGACGACAGGCTAACGCGCAGGAACAGAGGTCATGAATCGGCAGATAGTTGGCAACAAGGTTCCAGTGGTTCGTCAGGGTAGCGGCCTCGTAGGTGGGTGGTGCTGCTTCTGGAGGGAGGGTCAGTACTGGTCTTGGTGCTGAACAAAACGTGGTGCGTACCCATGTTGACAGCCTGTATGTGGTGAGGTCACCTCTGTCATGGTCCTCAACATCAGTGACATGCAAACACAACTTGACGAGCTCCATGGTGGATGTGATGACAAGAGGAGGGCGGAGCGATGCCACTCACAGGTCGAGGATGCGCCAAGCAGCGCTAGCATGTTTGGAGGCCATCCTCACGCACGGGGCTCGTGGGCATATGACAGTAGTGCTCATGGAATACCATCTTGATTTGTCGGCGCACTGTGACAAGTCCTGTCACTGTGGCGCACGCTGCAAATTCCAGTCCAGCCATTGAGCAGATATCATTTCTGAATTCGATGCCTTGCTCTACTTCTCGCGAAGTACCTCTTACACTCTATATTTTCGTGAATCATGATCACTGGGGCAAGAAATCTTCTCAGCCCCCAGCAATCGATCGCCCAAACAAAGCAATTCGTAAGACGCTCAGAAGACCACCCATTTTCCGCCCTGGTAAAGTTGACCCAAGTACGCCTTATGTCATCGATCGCATCAAGATCCTCTTCACGATCTAGTTCGCACCCTCAGAGCCACTGCTCAGTACTGCCCTTGCTGTTGCCCTTGCTGTTGCTGAGTGGCCATGCTACCATTCGCTGATGCTGCTGCTGCTGCCGCCGCCGCCGCCGCGGCCTGCTGGCTGTTAGGACCGTTGGGTCGAGGACTACTCGAAGCAGCGGCCATGCGAGCGTCGAGACCCTGCCACTCTGGGAACAATGCACGTAGTCGCTCATAGTGTGGAAACAACGAGGTCATATGCGATGGAGGCGTCATCAACGCCGGCCCAGGCGGTGCTTTGGACGGATCCTGAGAGGCCTTGGGCATGAGCCAGGTCAAATTCGCTTGCATTCGACGATATGCCTGAGTGTAGCTCTCTGACGCCCAATTTTCCGGCATGCCTTCGTTTCTCATGTGTTGAAGTTGTGCCTGATCCACGGCGCCGCCTTGCCCGTCCTTCTGCAGTCTATCGATCTCCTGCAGCAGCTCATTGTTGATCTCCAGCACGAGCTCGATTCGTTGTTGTTCGCGTATGGCAGGTGATTGTGGTGATTTTGGAGATGGCGCGGATATGCTATTCGATGCTCCGTGCGAAGAGGCAGGTGTATTTGGCGGTAGAGGCGGGGCGGCCATTGGGTATTTGATCGAGTCCCGAGGGAGCGGAGACAAGCTCGACTGTGGTGAAGCGCTGTGGCTCAAGGCTTGCTGCAGGGGTGCGGCGGTGGTGGATGTCGCCGATGTCGCCGAGGGAAAAGGCTGCGAGAAGGGCGTGTTGTTGAAGTGAAACGGCGGCTGGCCTGCAGCGACGCTTGGTCAGTACAAGAGGAGAGTTCGATCAACGAACGATGAAGTGGAAGGAGGATCCGGTCGGTGCATCTCGTGTCGGGCACATTGATCGAGCAGAGCACCTCCAAGCATGTGCAAGAAGGTAAGGTAACAAGGTACGAGATACCTGCGAAGTATACGTGTGCATTCGGTACTCACCGGACGATTGCAGGTGACCGGAGATGCCGTCGACGCCATGGGAGGGACTCGCGTGGTGTGTCGAAGCTTGTTCGCTGCCGTCATGTGCAGCCCCACCGTGGCCTCCCGATGGCAGAGTCGGTGATTGGAGCATGTGAAGAGCGATGTCTCGAACAGATCGCAGAGAAGACGAGGCGGCGATATCTGATTGGTCTCTGCGCTCCGACAGATCGAATGTCTCGCGGTGAGACGACGATTAGATTCGAGTCCGCATGCCCCTCTGCAAGGATGGCCTTTACTAGCGTCAGGGCATGGTAAAGAGGTCAAGCACTGTTGACTTTTCATCATATCAACAACATGTCAGGTGAGTCGTGAACGCGTTGGGATCTAGGCACCATTGGGCCTCTCGCTAAGACGATTAATTCTCAGGCCGTGGAAGAGGAGGTGGTGGCCGAGGCGCATACTACAAAGCGAGATATGGCGGCGGTGGTGGCAGAGGTCGAGGCTCCAGTGGCCACAACGACAGCAGCGAACAGCATGCATCAGCTCCATCACAGCACAGTCGTCAGGTGAAAGACTGGCAGCAGCTCGAAAACACACTGAGAAGTATCGACGGAGCTCAGTATGGTAAGGCAAAGATGTCCTCCGATTTTCCTCCTATTTCACCCAGGAATTTCTCTCATCTGGATTCCCTCTCACCGTCTGACAACATGCAGGCGCCTACAAGCAGCTGCTCGGGAAATTCACTCACAGCAACCCGCGTTTCACGCTCAGCATCGACCACGTTCAAGGCGATGCCTATGCCGCACCCTCTCGCATACGAGTCATCGTACCATGGAAAGAGACCGGCCTTCCAGATCACTATCTCGACTCCGACATCCGACGCATCGCGCTCTGCGACTTTGTATCCCGAGTCGCCGGAACCATCATACAGACCAAGCATCTCGATCAGAGTGTTAGCGGGACGAACAGTGGATGGTCCGGACCCAAGGGCGGTGCGTTCGCATTCTGCAGACCTGGTCAGGAGATACTCCCTCGCACATCTGCCATGATCTCCGGGAATGACTTCATCGAACTTCGTCTCGCGGTGTCGTTGCCAGCTGCTGGACGAACTGTCCTCGGACAAGCAGCGCACAAGATCCTCTCCATAAATGTGACTGATCTGATCCAGCAATCTCTGTTCCACAGCAATCTTGATCAGAAGAAGCTGGCGCAACATGTCCAGTCTGCAGAGAATCAAAATTCGCTACGTCAACAGCTGTCAAATACGGGCTTGATTGCATTTATAGCCAACGGATCAATCCTCCCCAGAGCCTCCGGAGCATCACAAGCACCTATGGACACTGCCCAAGCCATTCCCTTTCACTCGCCCAAGAACCTCGAGGTCACCATCACGACAGCAGCCGGTGCCGTATACACTGGCATGGGAATCCCACGCGGCGTGACACTCCTCACAGGCGGCGGTTTCAACGGCAAGTCCGTTCTCCTCGAAGCCCTTGAGCGAGGCGTCTACAATCACATCCCCGGCGATGGTCGCGAAGCAGTCGTCACAGACCCTACCACTGTCAAAATCACGGCAGAAGACGGCCGTAGTGTCTTGAAGACTGAGATCAGCCCTTTCATCGCCTCTCTTCCTGGTGGCAAAGACACCAAAGCATTCTCCACCGAAGACGCAAGCGGCTCCACGTCCATGGCCGCTAACATTCAAGAAGCGCTCGAAGTGGATTGCAAGACGCTACTCATCGATGAGGACTCCTCGGCCACCAACCTCCTCGTCCGCGACGCCCGCATGCAAGCTCTGATCCGCAACGAACCCATCACACCTCTCATCAGCAAAGCTCGCGCTCTCTACACCGAGTTGGGAGTCAGCACGGTAATTGTCATTGGTGGTCTAGGAGACTGGCTTGCAGTCGCCGACAGAGTGATTCTTCTCGACTCCTACATTCCCCGCGACATCACAAGCGAAGCGCAGCGCGTGGCGGAGCAGTTCCCCAGCGAGGTCGTGCAGGATGAAAATTACGGCTCGATTCCCAGACGACAGTTGAAAGTCGACCTGAGCGGCTTGCGAACACCCTTCGCGGCGAGGAAGACGTTCATCGCGCTCAGCTCGCAGGTCAAAGATGCTGTCGACGATCCGTCTCGAGCGGAAAGTGGTGTTGATCTGGGAGGGCTCGAGCAGATTGTGGAGATTGGGCAGACACGGACGATTGCTGTGTTACTTCAGCGGGTTGCGGCGTTGACGGAGAGGGAGGCGTTGACGATGGAGGAGATACTCGAAAAGTTGAAGCAATATGTGGGTGTGGAGGAGACTCTGCCGATGGACTTGGTGGGTGGCGAGCTGGTCGCTGTCAGGAAGTTTGAGATAGCGGCGGCATTGGCGAGGGTCAGAGGTATGGCGCTGCGAGTCGACGTCGGGCAGTGAGACGAGCGGGAAGGGCATGGACGTCCTGGTGAGTCGAATATCGATCACTGCTGAAGGTCATGTGTCGTGTCAATGATGCAGTTGATGGACGGGGAGAAGCTTGAGGAGACGCGATATGCCTCGCATCACAGCCATGACCCTGCAACCCTGCGAACTACGACCCATCCAACTCCTCCACAAGGCTGAGTCGACTAGAAGGCAAGTAGAAGCCGCAAAGAAACCCGACACAATTACCGACAAAGGCATTTGATCGCGCCTGCCTCCAAGCGCCTGATCAACCACACAGCCATGTACAGTACCTGCATTCACGGCACAGCAACCCGACTCATCCCTGCGCACAGTTCGCTCCCCACACTGCTGCGCCATGCCACAGAGGCCGCATACCACACCACACCACACCACATCAATGCCACCAGAGGCCGAACCAGATGACCGGATCTTTCGAATCCTTCTGGAAGCGATGGTGTCTTTTGCCGCTGGGCGCTAAGAGCCGAGAGCCGTGGCGCGGGTGTTTGCAGGTGGTACGCCGGGTGGCGTCGCAATGTTGTCTGTGTATTGGACAACGACTTTGCTGCAGGGATGTTCAGGATGCTCCTATTGGTGTTGCGGGACTTTTGGCATTGGTTCGCTGGCAATTAAAAAGCGTGTGATCATTGTCATCGAAGTCGCATACCATCTTCTCCAGCTCCGTCCTCACGATGCTCTGTGTGGTCCTCGCCAATATGTCGCCCGGCATGCTTCCCGAACCATGAAGTCATCGTATGCTCGCCAAGGAGTGGAACAAAGGCACATATCGTGACGAGGCCTTGGTAGAAGAAGATGCACGGCTGGCCCGCGATCCGAAGGTGGGGATTTCAAGGATTCGCCTTTGTGGTTAGAGCCACCCCGCTAGAGGCCGTTCCTTCCGCGATGCTTAGCAGTCGACACGCTAGAAGGGGACTAGCGGCATTCACTGCGCGAATCAATCCTTCGCGGTCTTCTGCGGCGCCGAGTCCCTTGTATTGGCTTGGGGTGGAGGAGGTGCAGAAGGAAGGCGAACGTGACTGCTTCTTGCGATGGACGCATCTCGCATCTCCGCTGTGGTGACGTGCTGGATATATAGAGCACACCGAACCCATTTGTAAGTTTTGCTCAAAAGCTGATATCTTTATCATCTTTCACTCTCACATTCTGGTATCCATCCGCAGCCACTGCATTGCTGAGCTCTCCGCCAAGCAAACAAACAATACCTCCATCCAGCTCACCCTTCAACCATTGACCACGGAACATATCGCACCGCCACCATGAGCGCTTCCGAGTACGACACCGGCAGCAAGGCGCCTCTCAGCAACGGCAACGGGTCCACGCCGCGCACAGCTCCCGAGCCGATCATTCACGTCGAGCCACCCCGCCGCGAGGATCTCCAGCCCAGCTATGCGCAAGTCATCAAACCAGACACCGAAGACGACTCGCAGCATGGATGGTACGGTTCTATGATCAACGGATTGGGATCTCTGATCGGAAACTTGGGAGCCATTCCTTGCTGTAAGCAGACCTTTCTCAGCACATTGGTCGCCGGCGGCCTTTCTCATCCATACTGACCACATTCTTCTAGGCATCATCTGTCCGAACCCCTACAAGCCCGTGGCACAGGGTAACGTCGGTCTCGTCACCAAATTCGGTCGCTTCGCACGCGCAGTCGATCCCGGTCTCGTCAAGATCAACCCGCTCTCCGAGAACCTCATCCAAGTGGACGTCAAGATTCAGATTGTCGAGGTGCCGCGTCAAGTATGCATGACGAAGGACAACGTCAACTTGACTCTCACCTCCGTCATCTACTACCACATCACATCCCCACACAAGGCCGCCTTTGGAATCTCCGACCTTCGCACCGCCTTGGTCGAGCGCACGCAGACGACCCTTCGCCATGTAATTGGCGCCCGAGTAAGAAACTGAGGTGCAGAAGGCCTCCATCGTCCGAGACTGTCTCGGACGCCGGGCCTTCGTCCATTCCACGCTGTCTACGATATCCGCTGACCTTATACGCTTTGCTTTGCAGGTCCTACAGGATGTGATCGAGCGTCGAGAAGAGATTGCACAGTCGATTCGGGATATCATTGATGAGACGGCTACCGGCTGGGGAGCTGCAGTGGAGAGCATGCTCGTGAAGGACATCATCTTCAGCCAAGAGCTACAGGAAAGTCTGTCCATGGCAGCGCAGAGCAAGCGTACGGGAGAGGCCAAGGTTATCTCCGCAAGAGCAGAAGTTGAGTCCGCCAAGCTCATGCGTCAAGCGGCCGACATCTTGTCCAGCCCTGCTGCCATGCAGATCCGGTACCTGGAGGCTATGCAGGCAATGGCGAAGACGGCGAACAGCAAGGTCGTGTTCTTGCCCGCACAGTATGTTAACACAGTACACCCAAGTCTCGAAGCAATCACTAACAAATGGTTGATAGGAACCAAACGGTCCAGTCGCAGATGGCCGTTGCCGAGCGACACGGAGAAGGCCCCTCTGCCTACGCCGACTACGGTACCAACTCCTCAAACGGAGGAGCGCTCACAACTCAGAGCCAGCACGACTTCCATGGCAACACGCAGGGCTTCCAGGACGCTGTAAACTCGAGGGTCGTGGAGAACATGTGAAGAGGGGCCAGTGATTGAAACGATGAGGATGATGGAAACCACAAATTGGTAATGGGATAATTGGAAATAAGGGTTGATACGTGGCGGTCGTTTTCGAGTGATACCCCTGTTCTTCTTTAGCTTGATGTTATGAATTGGACGTTCTCTGCTTCAACAAATTGTACCAACTGCGCTGCTCAATGCTTCTCAATGGTCGCACGTGACAGACCTAATCGGTCAAACCTTAAAAATATAAATTTGAGTCAGCGAAATTTGTATGGGCCGTCCTGAACGCATCAACATCGTTGAAGAAATACACCATCGAATGATGTTCCGGTGATGGACATTCGGATCGCCAGGCCAGAACAACGAAGTATGCCTACGTGAAACAGCAACGGTTCATTCACCCTCTCGACACCATGGAGACCAAAACACTGGCCGTTGACGCCAGGAGGATTGGTGTGATCAAAGCAACACCGAATCCCAACGACATTCTCGATGAACTACATTTCGAGCTCGATACAACTACAGTCGATGCGCAGCATGTACGGGAAGCAGCGGAGCAACTTAAAAACTCTGACATTCCAGTGGCGTTCCCTACGGAGACAGTATATGGACTCGGAGCCGACGCAACGAGGAGTGCTGCCGTCCAAGGCATCTACAAGGCTAAGCAGAGACCGTCCGATAACCCGCTCATCGTCCACTTCGCATCTCTCAAGCAGTTGCGATCATTACTACGAGGCAGCAAGACATCACATGAAGCGAATGGCCTTCATGACACGACCGAAGATCCCATCCCAGCGATCTACAAACCCCTCATATCTCGATTCTGGCCTGGACCATTGACCATCATCCTGCCGAATCCGGAGAACTCCCCACTCGCACCGGAAGTCACAGCTGGACTGTCGACCTTCGGCGCACGGATGCCGAGACATGTTCTGGCTCTCGCGCTGATACAGATGGCTGGCGTTCCAGTCGCTGCCCCTTCAGCAAACGCATCGACCAAACCTTCTCCTACGGCAGCAGAACATGTCGCCTACGATCTTGACGGCAGGATCGAGACGATCATCGATGGGGGACCTTGCGATGTTGGAGTTGAAAGCACAGTTGTGGACGGTCTGTCATCTCCACCCGTCGTACTTCGGCCCGGCGGTTTGAGCCTGGAGCAAATCCGAACGTGTCCCGGTTGGGAGGATACACAGATCGCATACAAGAACAAGGCGGAAGCGAGCAGTCAGCCTCGAGCACCGGGAATGAAGTATCGACATTACTCTCCAAAGGCGGTGGTCATTTTGTACGAAGTGGGGAGGATTCCGCCATCTTCTGAGGAGCTTGTGGAGCGGGTTGGGACTTATGGTCGGGTTGGAATCGTGAGGACCGAATCTTGGGCCTTCGATCAGGCGACATCGACGTACAGCGCTCAGCAGGCCACGACGAATGGGTATCACTTGAAAGGCCAAGCACATACTGTTCCAGGCTTCGCAGGTATGTTACTAGACGAGCAAGCCACGGAACGAGCAAAATCGTCCATCGAGCGATACCAATTTAGCCACGAAGGAGCCACAGTCGAACTCCTGGACATCAGCCTAGGTCGCAACACGGCCGACATTGCGAGAGGTTTGTTCTCTGCGCTGCGAGATCTCGATAGGCAGGATGTCGATGCGATTTTCGTGGAAGGTATTGACGATGATGAAGGCGACACTGCAGCTGCGATCATGAACCGACTGAGGAAGGCGGCTGAAATTCGTGTTGAGGGATGAAAGGTGTCTCATATCCGGCACACCGCGCTCCCAGTTCCACCGAAATGACTTTGCTCTCTGCTGGTGATGCTCCGACTGAGGCATACATGCATTGACTTGCATTTCTCCGCCCCGTCGTTTGGTGGGGTGTACCTCGGCCCCGGCTCCGGCCAAAAGAACTTCATATCCCAGCACAAACTGGTCAAATCTGATACATAGATCCCACTCTCGAATATCAGCTGCCGTCGGAGCTGTCAGGCGTCGATCACGACATGCGCTGACCTGAAAATCCTTCGAGAGCGGTGCGCAGGTCGAAGATTGCGGTTCAATCGTAGGAAGCGAACACACCCGTCGATTTCGAGCATCATTCGATCGGCCAGTACAGCTTTATTGGATATTCAATTGTGGCATCTGGACTCAAGTCCCCGGATCTACTATCATCTTCAGATGGCGCCCGCGATAGAGGTTCTCAACGGGACCAATGGCCACAACGGGCACCAAGACTCACAACGAACCGTCACCGTCTTGGTCACTGGCTTCGGACCGTTCCAGGACAAGTTCCCGGTCAATCCATCGTTTGAGATCACCAAGTCTCTACCAGAAAGTCTGCCTCCATCCTCCAGGTTCTCAAAAACGAAGATCCGAATCATGCCATACAGCTCGGCCATTCGTGTTTGCTACGATGAAGTCCTCCAGCTCGTTCCAAAGCTTCATGACGGGTATGCCGGGACTGTCGATCTGGTGCTGCATATCGGAATGGCGTCGGGGAGGAAGTTCTACTGTGCGGAGCGATATGGTCACCGGGATGGGTACCAAAAGAACAAGGTAAGTTCTGCAATTTCTTGAAACATCGCCACGATTGACCACACGCTGACGATTCCACCCACAGGACCTTGACGGCGTCACGCCTCCCATAGATCAGGGTCCCACTATGTTCCCGGACTGCCCATCCACCATGACTACCTCTCTCGACTACATGCACCTCCTCCAGAACTGGGCGGAAAACATCGCCTCTCTGCCCGAGACATCCCCGGCGTTCAACGCCGACATCCGTCCCTCGGAGGATGCAGGCCGGTATCTGTGCGACTACACATACTTTAACAGTCTGGCATACTTTGGACGACGGAATGGGGTGATGGAGGGCGGAGACCAGCAATCGAGACCGGTGTTGTTCCTGCACGTTCCGGCGGAGAGTGACGGGATCATGATTGAGAAGGGGAGGGAGGTTTGTGAGGCTTTGATTGCGGCTATGGTGGAGACTTACTTGGGGCAGGAGAAGAGGGCCGGCCAGAAGATGGACTTGTAGATATCTCGAGGAGATACATACCTCCACGTGAACGAAGCGTTGAGCGTGCTTGGGCGGGCCCTGGTATAGCACGCGTCATATCCACACCGTATCCCAGCACAGCCTCGCCTTGTGCTGACGCCAACGCACATATCCTCCGCCCTCCCTTCCTGTTCTTTTCTTTTCCTTTCCTTTTCTCGACAAAACGTCAACACGTCGCACCTACCGCAAACAACATACTGTGCAACAACACCCGCCACCACAACAACGGAACAACGCCGAGTCCGACCATCTCGCCGCAATGCGCTCCCCAATCTCAACCGCTGCTACCGCGCTCCTGTTCCTCATGACACTTCTCATTCCGCTGGCTACCGCAAATGAATACGACTGTAAGAAAGCCCAAGGACGAAAGGCCTGTAGCCGCCCGAGGTCATCTCTCGGACGATGCCAGCAGGTCTCAGTCCGTGTCAATACCCTGTGTCCGAGCCACTGCTAACTCGTTCTGCCCTTCTGTTTTAGGCAAGGGCTTGAATGTCTGCGACTGCTGCTACCCTCCCGGAGACAGTGTCAGTTCCGGTCCTTCGAGCTTCGCGAGATGCGTCTGCTGACCAATCTTCCAGCTCCCAAAGAATGGCTACTGCCACACGGACTCGGGAGTGCCTTACTGCCAAGCACCGTCGAATGGGAAGGATCCGAGAGGATGCGCGGGTTGCCGATAGGCCAAGATGAGGTATCGCACCGGGTGTGGGGTTTTGGAGAGACGGTGGTGCTGCTGAGTTTGGAGGGCGGAGAAGGTGAGCGAGGATGGAGAGGTGGTGGAGGTGGTGGAGGTGCTTGAGCTGAGAACCATGGATGCGAGTAAGAAGGGGAGTGGGTTGTGCTTTGATGCTAAGGTTGGGGTACGAGAGAGGCCACTTTGGACTTGAGTGAAGCGTTTGCTGTGATACTCGCTGTCAACACCACTAGGTTTCGCTGTGTGCTCAAAGATGGCCTTGTGTAGTCTTGCTTCGTACAATGTTCAAAGAGCTGTCCGTATTTCTGGAGCCTCAAGGTATTGCAGAAGAAAAAACGCTTCTTGCTCTCTGTGTCTGCCTCAGCGAACATGGCCCTTGATTCTCTCCGCAGACCCTTCGCTTCAAAGTCCTTGACTTCTTTTCAGTGTCTCTGAGGCGATTTTGCCAGGTTTCCAGCTTCCCACTGTGATGCCGGAGACAATTGTCAATATCTGAGCAATAAGACTGGCGCTTACATAATCAAACCACTCAACGCGTCGCGTCTTCCAAAGCCAACGTGCTTCGACCATCTCTCATCCGATCTACACAACTTCATCACAACATCACAATGGGATCCCGTCCGGAACTGAAAGTCGACGATGAGACGGGCTTCGTCAAAGCCTTCCATCAATTGGAAGCCGACAAGCCCACCGACACGATCCGAATCTTCGACCGCGGCGACTTCCTCTCCGCGCATGGCGACGATGCCGACTTCATTGCTCGAGTGCAATACAAGACAACCTCCGTCCTGAAGACATTAGGTCGAAATCCTGGTCTGCCATCCGTGACGATGACCGTCACTGTCTATCGCACATTTCTTCGAGATGCAATCTTCCGATTAGGCAAGCGGGTAGAGGTGTTACAGACTTCCGGCCGCAATGCGTGGAAAGTGGCGAAGCAGGCGTCTCCAGGAAATCTTCAGGACATCGAAGAGGATCTCGGAGGACACGTGGAATCCGCACCCATTATCCTCGCGGTCAAGGTCTCTTCCAAGGCAAATGAGGGCAGGAATGTCGGAGTGTGCTTTGCGGACGCCAGCGTGAGGGAGCTGGGAGTGAGCGAGTTCGTGGACAATGATGTCTACTCCAACTTCGAGTCGCTCATCATTCAGCTCGGCGTCAAGGAGTGTTTGGTCCAGATCGACTCGACGAAGAAGGACGCCGAGCTGAGCAAGCTTCGCACCATTGCAGACAACTGCAATTGCGCGGTATCGGAGCGGCCGTCTGGAGACTTTGCCAACCGCGATATCGAGCAAGATCTGACGAGGTTGCTTCGGAGTGAGACGTCGAGTGGCACCCTACCTCAGATGGATCTCAAAGTCGCCATGAGCTCGGCCGCTGCACTCATCAGATATCTCGGCATCATGTCCGATCCAAGCAACTTTGGCGAGTACAAGCTGTATCAACACGATCTCACTCAGTACATGAAGCTGGACTCCTCAGCACTCAAGGCTCTCAACCTCATGCCCGGGCCGAGAGACGGCTCAAAGACCATGAACTTGTATGGTCTGCTAAACCATTGCAAGACGCCGGTCGGAAGTCGTCTGCTAGCACAATGGCTGAAGCAACCTTTGATGAGTTTGGAGGAGATAGAAAAGCGTCAGACACTGGTGGAGGCCTTCGTCAACGACACACAGCTGCGACAAACTCTCCAGGAGACACACATGCGTTCCATCCCCGACCTCTATCGACTGGCGAAAAAGTTTCAACGCAAGAAGGCGGATCTACAAGATGTGGTTAGAATCTACCAAGTAGCCATTCGCCTTCCAGGTCTTATCGAAGCTTTCGAGAATGCCGCGGACGAATCGTGCAAACCCGCTCTGGACACCGAATACGCCGACAAGTTGCGCGACTACTCCGGCAGCTTCGACAAGTTGGTAGAAATGGTCGAGTCCACGGTCGACCTCGACGCCATGGACAATCACGAATACATCATCAAGCCTGAGTTCGACGACACACTCCGCATTATCCGCCGCAAACTCGACTCGGTCCAGTACAACATCAACAAAGAGCATTCCCGCGTCGGCGACGACCTTTCCCTTGATACCGAGAAGAAACTCCTCCTTGAGAACCACCGCATTCACGGCTGGTGTCTGCGTCTCACCCGCAACGAAGCCAGCGTCATCCGCAACAAGAAATCCTACACTGAACTCGCCACACAGAAGAATGGCACCTATTTCACCACCTCCACTCTCTCCGACCTTCGCCGCGAATTCGAGCAACTCAACGAGAACTACATCCGCACGCAGACCGGTCTCGTCGCCGAAGTCGTCAACGTCGCTGCATCCTACTGCCCCGTGATCGAAAAGCTCGCCGCCGTCCTCGCTCATCTCGATGTCTGTGTCTCCTTCGCTCACGTGTCCGTGCATGCTCCGATTGCGTACACCCGCCCGAAGATTCACCCTCGCGGCACCGGGTCCACGATACTCAAAGAAGCTCGTCATCCCTGCCTCGAAATGCAAGACGACGTCTCATTCATCCCAAACGACGTCTCCATGACACGCGAGGGCTCCTCCTTCCTCCTCATCACCGGTCCGAACATGGGCGGAAAATCTACTTATATTCGACAGATCGGTGTCATCGCACTGATGGCACAAGTGGGTTGCTTCGTGCCGTGCGCAGAAGGGGCAGAACTCACACTTTTCGACTGCATCCTCGCTCGAGTAGGAGCAAGCGACTCCCAGCTGAAGGGTGTCAGTACATTCATGGCGGAGATGCTGGAGACGGCCAACATCCTCAAAACAGCAACGAGGGAGTCACTCGTCATCATCGACGAACTCGGACGAGGCACAAGCACATACGATGGTTTCGGTCTCGCATGGGCCATTTCCGAGCACATCATCAAGGAAATCGGATCCTTCACCATGTTCGCCACGCATTTCCACGAACTCACGGCGTTGAAAGACGAGTACCCGCAAGTCCAGAACTTGCACGTCGTGGCGCACATCGGCGACAGTCCCGCGGAAAGCAACGGCGACGTGGCGATGGGTGGTACCGACGCAGCAAGAGGCGGCGAAGTCACACTCCTGTATAAAGTCGTGCCGGGCATTAGCGACCAGTCCTTTGGCATTCACGTCGCGGAGTTGGTGCGCTTCCCGCGCAAAGTCATCGATATGGCGAAGCGAAAGGCGGATGAGTTGGAGGACTTCTCGGGCAATAACGCTGCTGCTGCTGCGGGTGGTGGAGAGGCTGAGGGAGCGATGAACAAGGAGGATGTGGAGGAGGGGAGTCGGTTGCTCAAGGCTGTGTTGAAGAGGTGGAAAGAGGAGGTTGAGAAGGAAGGGTTGGGGAAGGACGAGCAGATTGTGAGGATGAGGGAGCTGGTCAAGGGAGAGGAGGGGTTGGTGGGAAGTCGGTGGATGAAGGGAGTGCTGGCTTTGTGAGAGATGAGCATTCATGGCTGGAATTACCACTGTCTGCGAGGCAGTGGAGTGTGAGACACGGTGTTGAGGAGTCAGGCTGATGAGGGGTTTGTAGAGATATGGCAAGTTTGCTAGGATGTGTATAAACATGCGATGACCTGTACTATATCTGGCTTCGCTGTATCTTCAATGGTCGTGCGACGAGGTCTCGTCCTTCTGATGGTGATGTTCGTCTGGTCGGGATCTGCTCCAGCTCGGCCCATGATCCTCCCAGTCGCCTCGCTCGTCACAGCGATCAGAGCGCGGATTTATCGATCAGGATGAAGCAGCCGACCCATCTCACAGCTCCCACGAATTCTCCCTCTCGAATCTGCCTCTTCCCGCCTAAGAAGGAGACTCACTCGAGCCTTGAGGATTCCTCATCAACCACTCCATCACACCCCAAAGAGCTCGGAAAGCCTCGACTCGGTCATCGACATTGAACAGATCATACCATCTCGTGCGCTGCAGCTTCGGGGTGTGCCACTGTCGCTCTTCGCCGTTCTCGTCAGTCGCGGACTGTGGTGGCGACATGGGCATCTGACCGGTGGTGATGTATTCGGTGTATGCTTTGTGAACGGTGAGTTTGAGGATGGAGACGTGGTGGTTTAGGGACGAGACTTGGAAGATCTGCGCTCGAGTTAGCAAGATTCAAGAGGATGAATTGGAAATGCGTACCTCGTCCCACTCGGAGTCGGGATCTTTGCCAATCGCCTCGTACTCCGTCTTTGCATCCCAGAGTGAGCTGCCGCACTTCAATTCCGACCAGAGCATAGCAGGCGTCTTTCTCCTCCGACTCGGTGGAAGCTTCGCGATCGGCTGCGGCGGTGGAGCGACCGCAACATCTCCGTCCACCATCAACACATCTTTGCTCTCAGCGTTCAGGCCCTCTGCCTCCACCTCACCTTTACCTCCACCCCATCTTGGCTTCTCCGTCCACCAGTATCCCTCTCCTGGCTTCTTTTCCGTCTTGCCTTTCCTGCTCCTCTCCTGAGCCAGTTGCAGCAGACCGCCAACTTCCCTCATCGCATCTAGTCTTGCTTTGCCGTTCCTCTGCCGATCCTCCATCCCAACGGCGTCGAATTCCGTCTCGGGTCGAGCTTGCAATCCCATGATCGGACCCTCAATGAACCCCGCCCTCGCTTTTCGTCGCTCGGTGGGAACGCGATACACGGCAGCGGTCTGCCGGACGGGCACATTGAGCTGGTTCATTTGTAGGATTGGAAGTCGTCGCGGTGCAGTCACGTTGCAATTGAAGGGCCAAGTGACGGCTTCCAGAAAGGTCTTGAGCGTGTCGGATCGGAATGAATCAGGCATATCGCGGCCTGTGGAGATGCGACGGCCTTTGTAGCGGAGACAAGTGTTGGTCGTGGGCTGGGTGGGTGTGGGACATGCTTCTGGAGGAGGAGTGATGTCGAGACTCGGTGCCTGGTTAGTCGTCTCCAACTTGTCGTTCTCTTTGCCGCTTTCTTGGCCTTTCTCCTCGCCGTGCACAGAGTCCAACCGCTGACGCTTTGAATCGCTTCCTCCAGCCGTGGATGAGGGCACTCCTTCGTAAATTTGATCCAGACTGGTATCCCAATACTCAGACATGCTCTCCAAGCCCTCCCAGAACTTCCTCAAGTAGGCTAGCTTCGGCTTGTCAACTCCAGGTTTGGTCGATCGAGTGATGACTCGGAAAGCTGTGTCATTATCAATCCGAAGCTCAGCTAGGCGTTCTTCAAACTCAGCCCGCTTCTTAGCCGTGGCTGCATCAGCTTTCGTAGCGTCTGCGTAGGATGTGCCTCCGTTGATGGTGGGGGTGGAGTCGGATGAGAGAGCAGGGAAGTACGGCTTCCCATCTGGAGCTTTTGGGATGAGGTCCTCGGGACTGCAGTCGGGCAAGACCTGGATATTCAAAGCTTCCAGGTGGTCATCGCAGATGTCGGACAACTTCATGATCCGGGAGTAGAGTCCTCGAAGGTTCGGCGGAGGCAGAGCATCGTTCCACGGTCTGGTCGGTGGAATTGGTCGAGTGGGGAAAGTCACAGGAGTTGCATCTTTGGGAGGATCTCGCTCCGACTCCGGGTCGATGTTGTGTATGCTGGTACCTGTTGGCGTGGGAGATGAAGGGTCAGCATGCACGTCCATGCCGTCTGTTCTGCTCATCGTCTTGCCCTGCTTGCGTTTCTTCTTCAACGGCCGGCTGGTCTCGAAGACCGAGGTGAATGGTAGTTTGGGCATGGGGTGAGCGAGTTGAGGAACGGTGGAAGTGGGCATGGATTTGAGTGTGAGTGTGAATATGCCATCTCGAGTTTTTGTTCTCCTTTTTGTTCTCCAACCGCGAAGCCATCACGTCTGCCTGATGCGGAGAAATTTCAGGCGGACGTGAGGTCGCCATTGCCTCTTTGGATATGGGTGTTCTCGGACGTGGTCTCCCCCACGAATGCCCGCGTGGGAGACGGGACCTCTTCGAAGCCGACCTCGGGCGGAGATGAAAAAGCAGCGGAAGCACTCACCAGCAAAGGCACTCGGCATAAACATGTCTTCCTCACTTCACCGCCGTCCACTGCAGCAAATCACTGGCGGCAGTGAGAGAGCAGTGTAGGAAGACGAAGCCGAGGAAGTCGATCGGACATCCAGCATGCCACATTGGTGATCTCAAGGACAGGATGTCTGGTCGCGCGTGGAGAGGAACAGACGTTGCATGTTCCAAGATAAAATGAGGCACCGTGGGAGTGCAGCTCCCCGCGGCGGGATTGTGGGTTGGCAGTAAAACCTCGAATGCCTGCAGGCCATGGCGCAGCAAGCTCTTCTCATTGCTCGAGGATGATGTGTCAGTTCTACCGGCGTCGTGCAGCTTGAAACACGCGAGCTCGTCTCTGATGATGCATCCCGCTGCCAAGTTGACGTCTTCTCAGAACCGTACAACTTGATATGCCTTGGCCTCTCTCACTCTGTTCCTCTTCGCTCTCTTCAAGGATTCTCGGCGGCGTCGGTGAGGTCAGCCGGCACGAGAATATGGTTGCGGATGCGGACGGAAGCGCAATGCGGCGCGGCAGGGCGCTGATCGTTGTTGATGGCCAGCAAAGGAACACGCGACTGCGATCATCCATCCACGGTTGTCTTCAATCAATCGCGGTCTCCTCCAACCGTACGCGACGGTATCGAGAAGTATATGAACGCCTTCTACGACTTGCGTATCCGAGTTTCGGCGGACGACGACTATCCTTTGCCTGCCGGAGAGAATCCATTCGGAGAAAGAGAAGACACATTGATCACAAGAAGCTCAAGTATGAGAGCATCAGAGCAGGCGTTGGCAAGAGCACGATTGTCAACATCACAAGGATGAGATGGAAGATGAGACAGTGTTGTTGCGTTCAGTCAACTGTATCAATCGTCTTTATGCTACGCATGCAACGGCGAAGAGCAAGGACATGAACAGCGCAAACGCCGTCTCTGTCAGGCCGATCATCTGGCTGACACACTCACAATGGTCGCTTGAGGACGATCAGACCTGCGATGTTGGCTACCGATAGTCGTGACTGCTCGAGATGTTGCCTGCGCAATGAGTATATCTCGCAGTGAGTGTCACGGGTTGTGTGTCTTGTAGAAGATTTGGTAAGAGCTTGAGACGAGCCACCGGAGTAAGTAGATTCTCTCTCCATACCACGCGCTCAATTCGTTGTCTCCTGTCGTTTGTGAGCAATAGCGCACTATCAATTGATCGTTGAAGTGGTGTCTGCTGCCGCTACAGCCATGCCTCCAACTCCTCCAAGCCGTCGCCCCAACAAAGCCTCATGTCGACCCCACCAAAAAAGTCACATCTCTTTCCAGCAAACAAACCCTCTAACATTCGCACATACAACAACAACCCTGACCATGGCTTCCACCACCGCCCCGATTCCATACGCGACGATAGGCACAAATTGGATCACAACCTCATGGATCCACGCCTGCAACCAAGTCCCCGAATCGTGGAAGCTCCACTCAGTCTACTCCCGCTCGCAATCCACCGCCTCCACCTTCGCCGCTCAACACAACTGCACCACCACCCACACCTCCCTCGACTCTCTCCTCGCCGACCCGATCCTCCGCGCGGTCTACATCGCCTCCCCCAACAGCCTGCACTTCTCCCAAGCTCGCCAATGCCTCTCAGCCGGAAAACACGTCATCCTCGAGAAACCCGCGACCTGCACCGGCAAGCAACTCGACGAGCTCTTCCGCCTCTCAAAAGAGAACAACGTCGTCCTCATCGAAGCCTTCCGACACATCCGCGAACACAACTTCCTCCACCTCCACAAACTCATCAACGAAGACAAAGTGCTTGGACCCATCTACGGCGCGAGTCTACCCTACGCCTCCTACTCTTCCCGCTACACCAACGTCCTCAACGGCGAGACACCGAATATCTTCTCCCTCGACTTCGGAGGCGGCGCGCTGGTCGACGTAGGCGTGTACCCCGTCTGCTTCGCCGTGGCGCTCTTCGGCGCGCCCACGTCGCAGAGCTATACCCCGACGATATGCGCGACGGGCGTCGACGCCGCTGGGGTGGGCACGCTGCAGTATGAAACCTTTGGCGTGGCGTTGAATGTGAGTAAAGCGTACAGTACCTCTTCGGTGGTGGAGATTTATGGAGAGAAGGGGACGTTGAGGGTCAATGGAACGACGGATATCAGCAGTATTGTGTTTGTGGATGCGAAGAGTAAGGAGGAGAAGGAGTTGGCGGATAAAGGGAGGTGTTTGAAAGTCACGAAGCCGGATGTCAATATGGAAGAGGAGGCGAGGGAGTTTGGGAGGATTATAGTGCAGGGCGATGAGGAGGCACGGCAGAGGTTGGAAGAGCTTTCGAGAGCAATCATAAAGGTTACAGAGAGCATGAGGAGGGGAGCAGGCATCCTATACCCGGCGGACAAGGAGGAGGTGTAGCTGATACACGGCATATGTTCTTGAGAGGGTCCGTGACGGTGCAACAGCGCTTCGCCAGGTCGAACTCGACAAGCTGCGTTCGAGCCCACCCCAGATTGTGTATATGTACAATGAATCTGCTATGGACACGCCTCTTTCTCTTCCAGCCTGCCATGTACAGCTAATTCTTGCCTCTCCTCTTTTTGAACTCCTCAATCCACTCTTTCGCCCTCTTGCTCGGGACCACAAAGACCCGCACTAATCCGTCCACAATCTCCACCTTCCCACTCCCCAGCAGTTTCACAACTTCCAGCTTCTTCCCCGCCTTGATCAAGCCGCCCTCTTTTGTTTCCATGTAGCACTCCACCTCTTCCTTGGTCGCATACTCGCCCTTCTCATCCCACGGCACCGGCAGTAAATACTCAAGATGATGCTCCAGCGTCTCCAACTCATTGACAGCTTTCACAAAGTCGGTCTGCGCATGCAGCGGGTAGAGGAAGAGAACAGGGATCTGCAGGCGGGAGGAGGGATCTGCAGGGTCAACGAGGGAGATTTCCGCATCTTCCATCTCAGGAGGGGAGTCGGTCTTTCGAATGGGAGGGATACCTCGCGCGGTCAGAGCGGTTCGGAGGATCGAGTCTTTTGTTCGGGCGGCTTGTTCGCGAGCGAGACGGGCGGATTCGAGGGATGCGAGATGAGATGTTCGGGCTTCGATTTTCTTCTTCAGGGCGAGGAGGGAAGCGTTTTCGGAATCGAATGATAGGCCGGATGTACATGCATCGAGGGCTTCAGGGAGTTTGTCGAGGGCGAAGCAGGCGGAGGCGGCGCGGTACCATGCTTTGATATTCTTCGGGTTGAGGCGGAGGGCGGCGGCTGCGTCGCGATTCGTGGCGCCGTAGTTTTCTAGAGGGAAGAGGGAGATGATTAGTTTGAGGTTGAGGGATGCGTGTATATCTGGTCTTCTCGGTGGGTTTGGGTGCAAGTACTCATCTCGAGGTTGCATAGAGCACGATTGGTCAGACAGGCTTCTTCGAGGGCGCGCATCTTTTTCGCCTCTTCTTCTGGGTCTTCTATCTCTTCCACTTTGGGCTGTGCTTCACCCTCAGCAGACGTAGTCTTGACTTGACCTCGCACGGCCTGAATGGCTTTTGTGTAGAACTCCCTCGCATCTTTCCATAGCTTCGTGCGTGCTGCTTCATTCCCTTGTTCGCGAAAGTTTGTTGCAACCTCCAGAGGAGTGCCTTCGAAAGCAATGGCTTTGATTGCTTCCAGAAGCATGTTCTCTCCACCTTCGCCGTCGGTCTCGTCGAGCGAGGTCATGAACAAGGGAACGCGGTTCAGCTCTTGCAAGAGCTCATCTGCCGAGACGCGTTGATGGCGTTCCTTGCTCGGAGGCATCGCAGCTGAAACAGCTTCCACGAACTGGTCCGCATTCTGAGCCGCGACATCGTCTGTGCTAGGTTGCGACATGGTGATGGTAGAAATCGACCCGCGGCGACACAGCTGGATGTTCCTCGTCCACTCGGATCGGAATGAAAGTCCGGTCAAGGCGGTCACCGATGCGAGTCAGATGATGCGGCCGGCGAATTTCTGCGGTCGAGGTAAATTTGGTGGATGTGGTTGTTTTGTGTCAAGGTTCAAGATGACTCGTGAACTCAATGTCGTGCATTAGGATTTTTCGCGCTTCAAGATCCCTGAATTCGGCAGCTTCAAGGTTCTCTCGTCGAGAGCTGAGCTGGCAACCCCTCACCCCCGGTCCTTCGTGAACGTCAAAGATGTCAAAGTCACGTTTGCGATCCAAAACGTTGGCGTTCGTGGAGAGCAACGAGTCGGGTTCGCTCACTCTGAAGTGTTTCTGCTATCTATGTTCTCGACAGGCGGCGATCTTTCTATTAACAGCGTAAGCTAATCAAGTGCAAGATTGACTTTGGAGCACGGATTCGAAATCTATAGGACAACTGACAAGAACTTTGAAAACAAATAGGTTCTACGCCGACGTTCTGAAGTTCGCTGAGCGCTCCAGGATGAGCTCGATGGCATGGTTGCGGGGAGGGCAGAGGCCTAGCGATCGCAAGTATACATCCAGCGATGCTGGATCTCGTGAAACGCATGCATACCTTTCACGGTGCTTGTGGCCAGGCGGAGCAGAGATACAGACCGAGTGCCTGCTTATACCAAAGCCGAACAGAAAAACAATGAAAAGAGGCATGCATTCTCTGCCGCTCTGTGCTGTATGCGCTCGCTGCCGGTGCTGCCAATCTTATAATGCGTGCTCGAACCGTCGAATGTGCGAAAGCCCGGATGCGGGTGGCGCCTTGTTACTTGTCGTTGGGCGTGTTAATAACCATGATATAGAGACGAGCATCTCACTTTCACTTGACAATTCCGATCATGAATCGCCAGTGCATCGTGCCGTGCGTCGGACTCGGAGCTGCAATCAACTCGGAACCTCCAGGACTTTATAGATGTTTCAGACTCGGTCACAGATGGACCGGCGACCGCGGTCCACGATCGAATGATGCTTGGTGAGCGGAAATCTTTGAGTAGAGTAGGCCACGGTCTGATTGATGTCGGGATGCGCGTGGAGATCCCTTGATCTGTCAAGAGGAGAGCTCTATTAGAGAGCTTGATCATAGAGCTTCAGCTCCACGGTCTCGACGCCGTCGTCTACCAAATTGGCGCTACGGGACGCTAGGCCACGCGAGCCTTCGTGGCGCATCGGCCCACCTGCAACATCATGCGGCCAACCTTTGCTCATCATCAGGGGGCGATGCACTCCAATCCATCCTCGTCCACCACGCGCCAGGGGAAGACGCATGTGGGCATAATTCCATCAGCTTTCGGCATGATGTTGCACTGGTCAAACCTAGATGCGGTGCCACTCGCGCGGTAAGGTACCGTGTCGGAACGAGACGCATCGGACATTTTCCTGTGCCTGCCGGGTCCCGGACGTGGAGGGGAGAGCATAACAACATGTGCAAGAGAGAGCTGATGGCACGGCAGTTCCATGAATCCATGATGGCATGCCATCACCTCCTCCGCTGCGGTTCGACTGCCGATTGCCCACTTGCACCAATCAATCATTTCGGAACAACTCAGGCAAGGAGCACGAGCACAAGAAACCCTATCAGAAACTTGCATAATCACAGATCGTCAAGCTTATGGCATGGGTGCCCTGCGACTGACGACAGGGTTGTCTTGCCGGCCCCTACTCTCCTGCACTGCTGCACCTGTCCGACCATCTGCCCAAGGGAGTAGTCGTCTCGCAATCCGCAAGCAGCATCCATTCCGTCCTATACTACGTCCTGCTTGTGGAGGCGGGTTGTGGTATGCTTATATGCCTACTCTTATTACTTGTCATACTTTGCTAGTCTAGTGCATCTGCGTGGGACACGGTTCGGCAGGCAGCGCACTCCTGGTACGTCTTGCACCCGCTAGTTCGTGCAGCAGGTGCAAAGTCAAAGGCGCCCTTGTTAGCTGACTATGAAGCGTCAACAAGGTCGTCCGTCTTTGCTTGCTCTTCTTACTCCTTCGTGCTGATTATTCATTGCTATCAGGAACGGCTCACACTGCATCAATCGCTGGACTTAGGGCTCCTCGGACTCTCCACGAGCAACTACACCTGCCGATCTACCACGGTCTCTACTCTCCATACTCAACCGGCAGCCATACGCACAGATTGAAGGGTCGTTGCTACCCAACTTCATGATGCTGGTCATTGACTACTGGTACGTTCCAACTCAGGGAAAGGCAGTCGGTCTGGGTCCAGCATTCATTGAGTCCGCAAGCTGACATCTAGTCAGACTCTCCTCTTCCGAGTGGTATATTTTGCGGGAGGCATTGCTATCGAAAACATGGCCGATTATTTCAGCGACTTTTCCACCTATGTCGGCCCCAAAGGACTACCGTCGCCGGCCGCCACTCCCTACGAGACATCCGCCTTCATTCGCTCCAAGCGGACATCTCGAACTATGTCTGGACAAGATCGATCCACCACTCCTCCGCCTCTCCCTTCAACAGACTCTATCGATCTTTCCGAAAAGTCAGCACGCGATTCACGATATTCGAACATGGACCCACGACGATTCACCCCTACCCTTCACGCATCATTGGTTTCGGAAATTCTGAATCTGCGAAGAGAGATCGACTCGAAGAACAATTTAGTGGAGAATCTGGAGACTAGCCTTTTACAGTCGAAAGAGGAGAACGATGAGTTGGCCGGCAAGTTGTCCGAGACAACGAAAGAGGTTCGCAAAGCAAAGCAGCAGGTCCAACAACTGGAACAGGGAACAATCGATACGGTGGAGGGATTGGTCAAGGAGAGAGACACGGCCAAATCCGCTTTCCACGAACTTCGGAGTAAGTTCGAAGTCACACAGAAGAAGACGCGGCTACAAGACAATGATGCCATTCGCGCCCATTCAATATGGGAGAGCGAGAAGGAATCCTGGGACAATGAACGGCGTCAGCTAGAACGACGGGTTCATGTGACCGAGAGCCGACTTCGTGCCGTCTTGGACGAAATGGCGACTATACAATCCACAACTCAGCCACTGCAACTGGATGGATTCTCCGGTGACGGAAGTACCTTCAAAGACAGCGGTATAGGAGATGGGATCGGCAGTGATACCACGAGTATACGTACAGCATCTCCAACCAAGCGTAGACGGAGCGCTAGGAATCATGTCTCCGTTTCATCTATGGGCACCATATCGAACGTCGACATGAATGGCATGTCTCTTGCGGACGAGCTGGATATCGATGAGGAAGACGAATTCGATTTGGAGGGTTCCGATCATGGGGAGGAAGGATCGGTTCACGCTGCAGGCACGAAGCAGTCGGCTGCAACTCATCGACGGACCATCTCCAGAGAGCAGAGCTCGAAGCTGAGGTTTTCAAATGGATGGCGAGACAGTCTGAGAAACGCGAATGCTCCGTCCGCGCCATCTCGCGTGGTGCAGATTTCGCAGGGCACAGACACTGATGAGCTGCAAGATCTGATCTCCTCAGCAGCACCTGTTCAAGCACTCGTGGTGCCAGTGGTGTATGTTGATAGCGGGTACCAGCCTGAAGACCGTTCAGTCACTCCACCCGCAAAACTGCCCGTCGCGGTATACAAGGATACTGGATGCCAATCGTCGCCCACACCAAGATTTGCTTATGTGGACAGTGGCTTTCAACCATCGCCACCGCCATCTCCCGCTGGAGCAGGATCTCCAATCGGCGGGTCCGAAAAGCGGCTGGCCGAACAATTCTCTTTCATCGGACATGTGCGGCCATCGGACAGCTTCGATTCCACTCTACAAACACGGGTAGCTGCATCACCGATAAGTCCACCGGAAACGCCAGTCATGAACGATGGAGAATGGACGCCAGAAAATTCCACCACCAGAGTTGCACCCGTATATCGCACGACCTCCACGCAAACGGACGTCGTGCAACCGGAGAAACGCTGGAGTAACGTGCAGAACCTGTCTCCGAGCATGTTCGTACCCTCCATTTCGATCCACCCGCCCACTTCGCGGCCGTCATCTCCCAGGCCGCACGTTTTACCACCGGGAACGAGGAATGCATCCTCCCAGGCCAACCTTGCTGTGTCGTACAAGGATGTGTGCGTGCAAACGGAGGAAATCAGGGTTGACAGCCGTCCGGTGAAACTCGCTCCGCACCTGCTACTGTCTCATCCGATGAATGTTCCATCAGCGCTCGAGAGCTCTCTTCGCGAAAAGGCACTCAGTTCCGGCTCGGCCCAAGTGCTTCCCAAGAATCCGGCAGTTCTTCAAGGTCCATTCGAACCGGAAACCGGGATGACGCGTCACAGAGCCGGCAAAGCTCACCGTGGCCAGCCGCTCAAAGCTCTCGCTCTGCCAAGACCTGTGCTATCGCCGGCGACGAACGAGGCCTCCACTAACGGCCCGCTGCATCGATCCTCGCAGTACGGAGTCAACCAGGAATACAAGCCAGATGCCACCCTCGGTGCTGACGGATCTCCCTCGGACGAGGGCGACGACGAGGGCGAAGCAGGACCCCATGTAAGCCGGCCGCCTCAAGGAAGATTCGCTCTTTCTAGGCCACCCAAAGCTGTACCGGAAGACAAGGAAATTTCGCCTGAGCGTCGGCCAAAATCAGCGGGTGGAGCTCCAGCTGCCTCAGTTTCCGGCGGCAGAGCAGCCATACGGGCAGCGAGGCACACTCTTCAGTCTCTGCCAGCGAAAGAAGATGGACAATCGGAGAGCTCCCATGAAAGGACCACCAGCGCCGGTAGTCTTGCGATGAGCAGCAAGAGCGCCCCCACTGGACTTCCTCTGCCTCCTTTCCCTATTCCAACGAGATCAAGCTCTCGAGTGATTGGAAACACAAAGAGCGAAGGTTCCGAGAGCCCACTTTCATCTTATGGCTATTATGAAGACCGCGGAACGAGAAAGTATCGCTCTGCTCACCACAGTCGACAGCATAGTCTTCGCAAAGTCCAGTCAGCGGCGGTGATCAGGCACAGGACGAGCAAGAGCGCTCATTCGTCTCCTAAAAAGGCTGCGCGGAGGAGGCTGCGGTCTCCAGAGCTCACGCCAATCAACTCTATGGTCTTTGACAGCCCATCCAAAGCGAGGGACTTTGCGGCCAACCACACAAAGTTCCCCATTCCCGAACTCCCAACACCTCTGCACAATTCGATCTTGCCCGACACGCGATCCGTGATGAGCAATTCCACGAGCACGGCACCAAGACTGTCCGAGGAGAACAACTTGGTGGACGCCATTGCGGGAACCATGGTGGGCGAATGGATGTGGAAGTATGTTCGGAAGCGGAAGTCGATCATGCTTGGCGACGATACTGCAGGACTTGCTGCCGCCGCGGAGCAGAATGGGTTCATGAATGGTACCGGGCACGGAACGAGACACAAGCGCTGGGTGTGGTTGTCGCCGTACGAACGGACAATCATGTGGGATGGAAAACAGCCCGCGAGCGGACCGGCATTGCTGGGCAAGAAGGGCCGGAAGCGTGAGTAACGTTCTGCATCTTTGGGGCTTTTACACACTGACCAGTCTTATAGTCCCCATCCAATCTGTGTTGGATGTGCCCGATACGAGCTTTCTCCCAAAGGTTGCCGAGCTTCCCACAGCATTCCACCGCTCCATCCTCATCCTCACCCCAGAGCGAGCGCTCAAGTTCACCGCCACCACGGAAGAGCGGCACAGCCTATGGATGACGGCACTCACCTTCCTCGCTCGTTCTCAATCTCAAGGCAACCCACGCATTCCCCGCCTACCCTTTAAATCTCCACCGCCACCTATCCCGGCTAACAACAACTCCATCGATGGCGTCTCAGTCAACCGCTTCCGCTCTCCCTCCTTCGGCCGCACACCCCTCCGCGACTCCATCCGCCTCGCCAAAGGCAAAAGACCCGATCTAAATCATCTCCCACACCACCCAAGTAACATGGCCGCCAACCCGGACTCCACCAACTCTATGGATGCCTCCCGCGAAAGCAGTGCCGACTTTCCCGCCGTTCCCCGCCTCTACATCACCACCTCTCGACACCAGCGCAAACGCTCACAAACCAATCCCCAGCACCTCCGCGACCCGGCTTCGCTCAGCAGCAATCTGCGCAGCTTCACCTCCTCCATCGTTCCATCATCCACCGCCTCTGTCAATGGCGGCGGCTCTACCTTCCGTCCAAGCTTCTCCTCCAAAGCGGGCTCAAGACGAGATTCCTCGACAGCAAGCCCTGACCAGCCAAACTTCTTCGAGGCAGTCGGCACGGTTCGTATGGAGGCGTTTGTGGACCCGAATGTGAAGGACGGTGTGAGGTATGTGCCAAATCTACCCGGTGCTCTGGGTAGTGGGCCGAGGAGGACGAGGCAGAGTCGAAATTTGAGTCAGAGTACGGTGGAGAAAAGAAGGGCGGGCTTTGTGTTTGACGAAATGGGTACTGATCCCTTCAAGGGGTTCTGAGGGAGATGTGGTTCGGCGCTCATCGCTTGGACACTCGGATTAGAGCTGAATAGATACCCAATTAACAATACGCTCAGAATTGAAAGTGTATCAAGAATGCACAGCGTTCAGGTATCTCTTGCCGTACTTCTACGATCATTAAAACGTCCCGTTGTATACCCATTCCTGCCAATGGTATCTCGGCGGCGGTCGATGGAGCAGTCCCCATCTTTGCATCTCCTCGCGTTCAGTCATATTGATAGGATCCTTTGTTGTTGGCCGCCAGTGCTCGAAGTCGACCAGTGATCTAAGCGGTAAGTGTCAGCGCAATCGATGCATGGCAGATAGGAGATGGGATCACTCGTACAACGTCTTCGTCTCCGTTTCCCACAAGATATTCCTCAAAGCACAATCATACGGTTCAAAGCCCAACCTCCAGACTCGCCTGGGACGATGTTAGCATCAATTCATCAGACAGGCTCGAAAGCATACTTCAACGCCACGACAAACTCGTCCCGAATCTTTTCCTTCTCCTCATCGGACATGCTCCAGAATTTCAAGTCAAACACGTCCTTTCCCGGCATCAGGCCCATGACCACATAGGCGAGATAGCCACCCGGCATAGGACCACGCTCATCTTGTACAACCGTCTTGGTAGCGACAAGATGCGGTAAGCCTGGAGACTTAGTCTCGCGGAAGACTTCCAGTGCTTTCAGCTCGTCTTTGGTGTACTCGCTCGGTCCTTCGATGGGTGTTGTGAGTCCGCCCGCGAGGACTGAAGGTGCTCTGTTGGATACAAGGTTAGCTTGAATGTATATAACATGAATAGGTGGGTCAACGTACTGGATCTTGCACTTCAACACGAAGAGCTCGTCCTTTCCAGTATCATTCATATCATCATTTGCTGCTTGACCCGTCGGCTGGACTCGTCGACATATATACAAAATTCTTGCCTCGCTGTCGTCTTTTCGGAAGTCGGTTATTGGTCGTAAACGTTCGAAAGCGAGATTCTGCTCGGGGATGTCGATGATCTTGTCTAAGAGCCGGTCGGCGTCATCTACTGTCAGGCCATGATTCGTCATTGTCGTTGATACATGGGAGGTTATGTGATCAGATTGGCAATCGCGTTTCGACAAGAAGCTCGTTCTGATGTCGGGCTTCTAAACGGTGCAGATCTCGGTAACATGGAAGCTCATAGCAGATGGGCCAGACTGCTCTTTGATGGAATAGGAGACATGCCCTTCGTTCTCGACCGGGAGACCGGGAGACAGCGACCGATCGTCCGGCTTTTACAACGCAAGCTCGCTCGACTGAATGTATTCGACTACGTATCGTCGGTGTAAGAAGTTGTGCTTTCTTATGCAAAGTTGTGCGCATCTGCCCTCAGGCTGACATCGGTATAACCCGATTGAGACATGCCGCCATTGACCGCCATCAAGGAGTCAAGGATTCAACTTTTTTTCTGCATTATTTCCATCAACTATTCAAAACATTGTCGAGGAAGCTAGGAACTGTCTCTGGGCGTATTTCAGTAGCTTTTTGTTTCGGCTTCATCTGCATATCAACGGATCCCATCTCAAGATCGAGGCTATCAATTTCGAGCGTTCGATCAGCAAGACCACATCAAGTCCGCAATGTCAAAGCAAGAGAAAGACGAAACTCAACTAGCAGCCGCCAGAAAGCTAAGCAATGTCCCCTGGTGCGATCAATACGAACGAATGATCAGCGGCATGCTGTAAGCACCCTCCAACAACATCACAAGAAAGCACTCCCCGCTCATTCCCAAACAGCTACGACTCCTTCACCCCAACCCTCTCCGCCGCCCGTTTCCTCGCCCGAAAATGGTGCCACGAATACAACACCTCCTTCCCCGGCTCCTCCATGGACGAACTATCCGCCGCACGCTACGACTCCATGAAGCAAATCATCGGCTCCCTCGGTCCAGACGCCTACATCGAGCCGCCGTTCTACCTCGACTACGGCTGCAACACGACCATCGGCTCGAGGTTCTACGCGGGGTTCAATTTCACGATTCTCGACTGTGGGCTCGTTACTATCGGAGATAGGGTGATGATTGGGCCGAATGTGTCGATTTTCGCGGCGACGCACGAGACGGAAGTGGAGTCTCGACGGCGAGATGTTGAATATACGGCTCCGGTGGTTATTGGTTCTGATTGCTGGATTGGTGGGCATGTGGTTATCCTGCCGGGCGTGACGATTGGGGAGGGGTGTACGATTGCCGCGAGCTCGGTTGTGAGTAAAAGTATTCCGGCGTGGAGTGTGGCGATGGGAAGTCCGGCGAAGGTGGTGAAGAAGGTGAAGGAGTTGGAGCCGATGAAGGAAGGGGAGTGAAGCGGATGCGTCTTTGCGTTGTGCTACCACTTGGCTGTATAATCGAGCTGTGAGTATCGGCGCTGTTCTTGCTGAGTCTTTACCGTTTTCTACTGAACGTGCTGTTCTCGCCTGTCTATGACTTTTTGTGTCGCCATTGAGTGTGTTTCTCAGGCCTCATCAGACAGCCTTGAGAGAGAAGTTGCCTGCGCAGTCAAATAGCCGTACATATGAGTCGCCTGGACGACTTCATGATCGTGAACCCAACTTACGCGGACCCGCTCCATAGCCGTGCAGTCAAGTCCACCGGTCGTCTTGATAGCATGTCATCAACCATGACCCGGACCGAGTGTAATTCTTCTTGCGAAAACAGTGCGTGAAGTGTAGCGGCTTCCACGGTCCCACGCAAAGTGGACTGCACGACGTTCTACACAGTGGCTTGGAGTGTGCAGTGCGAGCAGGAGAGCGAGGGTATTTTCCCGTCTCGATGTGACTCACATGGATTGCATATCGATGTCGAATAGCAACGAATCCCAGTCCTGAGCGCTCCAAGCTGGGGCCGTGGTATTGAGGAACTCTTCCCATAATTCATCTCCCCCAAGATCGATCGACAGTGGTGAAACGGCAGCACAGTCGAGAGGCAGAGTCGCCGTACCATTTGCGGAAGCGCCGTTCGTTGCAACATCTGGCAACACAACATTGTGCTTTCGTAAAGTCTCAGTGAGAGATTCGTGAAATCGCGTAGCCATTGGAGAAGACGTCCTGGTGTTTGCAACGATGCGGAGGACCTCTCGCACTTCAGCCAGGTTTGCGCCTTCGTCGTCGCGATTGACGCAGAGATCCATGACGAGCGCGATGGTCGCATAGAAGATGTGCTGTTGGTAGAGTCAAGTCAGCATACGGAGTCGGTCAAGTCTGGTTAATTTGACTCACCTGAAGTACACCGCCCAACTTCAAGGGAGCGACGCCAGACTCTTTATCGGACATGGCCAGTCGTCGAATCTCCACCACCGCTCGGGCAGACTGCAACCCTTTCCGCCGTGATGACTGAAACCGTGGATCGGTTTTCGCTCGAATGAGGAAGGGCATGTGTATGCGGCAGCGTCTGCTGTGATTCATGAGATGGATGATCAATCGTTGGAGGTCGAGAGCCGGTGTGAACAGCGCTCCATACTCGGCTCGCAGTTGCGCGTCAGGAATGTCCAACCGCATGAACCGAGGCAGCTCGCTCAATTGGTTCTCAAACATCGCATCGAGGGCATTGACAATGTTGTAGTCAACATCGGCCGGATCCCCGAACCGCATAGGTTGCCACAGAGTCTCGAACACCTCACGGCAAATGGCTGCGAGCTTGATACGTTGAAGGTAGTACGCCATGCCGGTGGGCTCCTCCGCGGGTCGAGAGAAATGACCATCTTGCGTCTCGAGGTCCTGTTGGTTGAGGTTTCGCGGAAGGTTGACCTTCATGTTCTCTGGCCGTGTGGAATAGCTTGGGTCTCCTTGGGAGCCACCCATAAAAGCCAGGATCCAGTCTGTGCTCGTCAAGTGCCACCATACCTTTCGACGAACCTCTCGATCGATGACATCGACTTGGTTTGGCATGGTATGGCCTCCACCATGATCCATCGTGTTCATTCCCAGAGATCGAGCCATGTGGAGGGCCTGGGGATGCATGCATCTCACTCGATAGGTGAAGCCTTCCATGTGATAGAACACGAACGCCAGCATGACCAAACTCTGCACGGCCTCCGGTGTCGGCTCACCAGTGGTGGCCATTTGTACCTGCTCCATTGCATATAAGCCCTGCTTAGCCCAATGTACCGCTAGACTGTAAGCCGAATCGACGCTGTCGAAGATTTCATTGCCGCTCGAGGAGCCTTCGGTGTAGTAGTACGCAACAGAAGCGCAAATTGCTAGGATGAGACACAGGGCACCCGAATCGACTTCCTGGCCTCTCTGTATTCGGTCATAGGTGCGAGCGAACATTCGACGCGTGCTTTGAATGTGGAGCAGGTGCTGTAGGGAATCCAAATGGATGGCATAGGCATCGAGGAACACATATGCAACCTCGGCGGTGGGAATGCTGATGCTGCGAACTTCCGACCACGGATCAGGCGCCAACGACTGCTGCAGGACTTGCAGGTGGATGGAGACACGAGCAGAGTATGGGGGTAGTACTACGTCGCCATGGGCTCCGACGCTCTCCAGGAGGTGAGAATCCTCATCAGCTCGGGTGGCGTCCGTCCTTGAGCGGTGCTCAGCGGGTGTGGTGATAGTGCGCAGCGTGGCAGTAGGTGTGCTGTTGAGCAGTGAAGTGATGGTTTGATTGATGGTTTGATATGATGTCTGGAAGACGACCTGCTCAAGTCTCTCAAGCCTGGCTCTCATAGCCCGATTCTCTGCTCGAAGGTCATCTCTGCCGTCATCCTCACCGTTGTCTACAGTCGCCTGCCGATCGCCTTCACGATTCTGGTATTCGCATGCCACTTTTCGGCTGCGACAATTCGAGCATGGCTGCTTCCTATCGCATTTGAGCTTCTTCTGGCGGCCTGGGCTTATCGCGGTCGGTTCTGGCAGGCGGCATCGTGAGCAGCTGGTCGCTTCGCAGTTCGCATGTCGATCTGGACGTGTAGCGGTCTAACGATTGGCATGGTTGAAGTTGAGAGGAGGAGAGAGAGAGGTCGGCCCCGACGTGGCATGGAAAGCCGCACGCGTGAACGTTTCGCCGAGGCCGAGAAGCGGACGCGACTTTTCTCACATGTTCCATTCATCTTCAAACCCTTCGCAATGTTCTCAATGCTCTGATCTCATCCATCTTCCTCCTCTCCATGACCTCCCCCTCCGACTGGCTCTACGCCGGCATCACCTCCACAATCCCCGACCTCTCCACCTCCACCACGCCCACTTCCTCCTCCACCAAACTCACCCCCACCGACTCCTCCACCCCACCACCCTGCCTCATCCTCTCCCTCGCAGCCTCTCCACCCGCTCCCTTGACCCCCTCAGCCGCCTGCCTGACCATCGCCTCCGAACCACAACTCCTCGTCTTCCGCTACCGCTCCAAGATCCACGCGATCGACCACTCCTGTCCTCACCAGTCGTACCCTTTGTCGAATGGGAGTATCTACGACATTGAAGATTTCGGGATCGTGCTGTCAGCGGGGATCGCGTGTCCGAAGCATGGGTGGACGTTTGATCTGTTCACGGGGGAGAGTGATCGCGGTGGGTATAAATTGGGGGTGTGGGAGGTCGAGGTGAGAGGGGAGGAAGTTTGGGTTCGGAGGAGGCCGAAGAAGAAGAGGATTGGATGAGAAGGTGCAGAGCACATCACAGGAGGCTTCATGAGGTTTTGACAGACGATATACAACAGGGCAAAATGCTCGTAACATGTCCCGTGAGATGGTAAGAACTCCATGCGTCGACGACTCGACACTCTACATCTTCGGCCGCTCCTCCCTCACCACAACACCCGTGGCACCCTTCTTGGCCTGATCCCTCAAGATCCTCCTCAAAATCTTCCCGGAGCCACTCTTGGGGATCTCCTCAATGAACTCCACTTCCTTGACCGCCTTGTACCGGACCTTGCGATCCCGCACATACTTCAAAATCTCCCTGCCCACGTCCTGGTTCGCATCATTGCCGGGCTTCAGCACGATATAGGCCTTGGGCACTTCGCCCGCCCACTCGTCTTGGATACCGAGCACCGCGACGTCCTCCACCTTAGGGTGCCCGAGTAGGCAATCTTCCAACTCTGCGGGCGCGACGCCGATGCCTTTGACTTTGATGAGCTGTCGAAAGCAATGGTCAGCGATTGTTCATGTGCTGGCCCTTTGAAGGAGACTCAGGCCTCCTACTCGCATCGTTCTTACCTCCTTGATACGGTCGAGAATGGTAATGATGCCGTTCTCGTCGATGCTGCCCTGGTCGCCCGTGTGCAAGAACCCTTGCTCGTCGAAAGTATCCCGGGTCGCTTGTTCATTATTCAAATATCCCATGACAATCTGCGGGCCTTTCGCACATATCTCTCCCGGCTCCCCAACGTCCGCTTCCGTCCCATCCTCCTTGACAATCTTCACGGTCGTCGATGCGCAGACTGTTCCCACGCTATGCGCGTACTTGAAGTCGTACAGCCAAGGCGGGTGGGCGGTGATACAGCTGCACGATTCAGTCATGCCATAACCCTGCTTAAACCCGGTCTCCGGGAACTTTCTCTTGAGCAGTTGAATAATCTCCTCACTCAGGGGCGCCGCGCCGGAGGAGAACCGCCGCAGGAACGATAGATCGTATTCGTCGACGATGGGATCGCGGACCATACGGATGAGGATCGGTGGAACGAGGAGCAATTCCGGGATCTTGTACTCCGTCACCGTGTCGAGCATTGCTTTCATCGTGAAGGCTGGGAGGAAGTAGACGGAGGCGTTGATCAAGAGTGGGAGATGCAGGACGTGGACCAGACCGGTGATGTGGAAGGATGGCAGTACGGCAAGCACACGCTTGTGGTCTGAGGGCGTGATTTGCATGATTTGCAGGCACTGCGCGATTACGTTCTGATGCGCGATCATCACGGCTTTGGGTAGACCAGTGGTCCCAGAGGAGAAGGATAAGAACCCACAAATGTCGAAGTTCGTTTTCCCTGGGGGAATGCACCAAACCGGGACCGGCTCGCCTGCTTGCTTGCCCTCTTCTATGAGGGTTTTGATGTTCTTGAAGCCGTCCATTTCACCTTCGAGTAGAAAGATGTTCTCCTTGGGTATCTCTGCGGCTTTGGCGGATTCGATGGCTACTTCCATGCTATCCTTGTGGGTCATGAGGAATTTGGCATCGGCTTTTTGGAGAGCGTAGGTCATCTCTTCAACGTTGTAGGCGGGACTTGCACCGGAGACGCGGCCTCCAACACGGAGGGTGGCGTGCATCTGGTGGGTTGAGGTCAGCACTTGTTCGAGCACCATGTCAAGTTCTTAGCGACGTCGTGGGCGCTGTCCATCGCAGTACAGTCTTGCCAAAGCACATCTCTTGTCCTCCTCCAGCATCTCCTCAACCCACTCCCGCCTTCCCCTCGACCACCTCGTGGACAACATGAACTCACCGCAACAGGATACCAAATCGTATTCGCACTAAACAAGCTGACCGTCTCCCCCTCTTCCAATCCATACTTCTTGACCAACGCCGTCGAAAGCCACGTCGCCGTCTCTTTGACCTCTCTCCAATTCAACGTCTCTTTCGTCTGCGCATCGGTGAAGCCACCGAGTTGAGACTCGGGAAAGCGGAGGAGGGGCGAGTAGGTGGGGTTTTCGAAGAGCCATTGCCAGGTTGTGATGTCGCGGGGGACTGGTGGAATGTTAGTGGGCTGGAGAGTTGGTGAGAGGGATTGCATTGAGCGTACGCAGGATGTCCTGTTGGCGACTGGGGAAGACGGGCATTGTGGCTGTTGTCCACCGTTGGGAGGTACTGTCGGGAGAATCAATGTGGAGAGGCAGGCGATGAGAGGATGTGAGTAGAAGCAGATGGAGATAGGAAAACGAAAAGATACTCAACCCAAGCGACTCACACGCATCTACTCGTCAGGCCTGCCTCATGCGACTTGCCCGAGGATGTCTGCTGCCAGCTGCAGCTTGGTCGGAGCTTTGCTCGACATCGTGCGGGGGATGTCAAAGGTGATGCGGAGGGAGACGTGACCGGGCAAAGGGGTCCGATTTGAGTGGCCTGAGGCTGAACTTTTTCGGGCAAGGACGACTTGGAGTTCCTGCCCTCCAGACAACGACGTTCATCTCAGGCTACGTATGAACTGCACGGCGATCTGGCCATAGATCTGAACTGCTCGGATCTCATCATATCAGACCACGCGAGGCGAGAGGTGCGGCAAAAGGTGCACATGGCACGAAATTGCTCTTAGGGTTAGGGTTTGGGTTGTCGAACACTGGTCAAGGCAAGTGATGCCAGTGACTCCGTCTTTGTCAAGAGCTTTTGAAACAGTCGACATCAAATACACAGAGCCAAACGCTATTCCAGAGATTTCATACTGCGTGTTCGTCTTGGCCCGGGACCGCGTACGTGTTTCTTGTTGCTGGAACTTGACTTCGCGATATGCACCATTGGTACCTGCCGGAGTGCTCAACCACACACGCATGCCACGCTGTGACTTCGTCCTCTGATACCCCGCAGGCAGCGACAACCGGCAGCTTGGAACCGCGGATGCATAAGGCACAGCTTCACCTCAAAGACGTAATGATCGGGGTGATCTTCTTCCCTTTGCACATACCACGCCCAAAGCCAGGAAAGCTTCAAGCATTGCGCCTCTCCTCGAACAAAACGTCCACTCATTCACAACGAAGCCTCGCCTTCCCCTAGATGATCATTACTCCACACGCTTGCAACCATTCAACCCAACAGCCCAATAGAATCTCCATTATTCACATCATCACACCCTACAAGCACAAATAACAACATGAAGTCAAAGTAAACCACCCAAAGCCGCACAGCCGCACATGCCCTAGGAAGCATCTCTCCCCTCCCCACGACCCAAACTCCACCCACCACGAGAGTGCCGCATGAGCTGCAGAGGAGATCCCGGCACTTGCGACGACCGAACCGTACCGTACGGAGTCGTGGCGAAAGATAGAGAGGGCTGACGAGGAATACAGAGTGCGTGTCGATGGGTGAGGAGGTCAAGTCTCGAGGGCAAGTCGTTGGCTTCACGGTGAGATATACGAGAGACGACGGAAGTGATGATGATGAATCGGTCCATGAGCGACGTGGAGATGAACTGCAGATTGAACGGACACCTGGACTTGTAATGACCTTTTATTACAACCATCGTTACATCTGCACAGCGCGCTATGCTACTCCATCGTGCTCGAAGTTGTCGAGCGATGAGTGCGTGCGCTTTCGGAACAGTCCCGAACCAGACGAGCAGAAGTCGGCACTGGTCGCGTGACAATCGTGGTGTCTGAAGTTCAGGCGCATGGCAGCGAACTACAGTAACCAACTATGCGCCAGCTCTCAAGTCCGCGAAGCGAGAAGTCGAGAAGCGTGTCCGTAACATCAGTGGTTTGCGCTTTGCGCCAGTGTGGCAACCGCCGACACCGATGCCCAGCGTCGCATCTCTGCTCCGAGACCAATACTCTACTAATGTCGCATCGGCATCACCGACCAAAACATCATCGACAACACCAACAGCCACCCACGACATCGGCTAGATCGCGCAAAGAGAGATAAGAATAGTCACCAGAGTGAAACCGGCCCGACCAGCAAGTTCGAAGGTCTCTGCTAGCGAAAGCCAAAATAGGAAGGAAGAGTATTGAATAGAAAAGAAGCGCGCCGAGAGAAACGACCAAGACAGCGTAAAGTCTGCGCCGAGTGCCCTCGCTTGGCCAATGCTTCGGCATGATTGGGCCGTCGGATGAGACATTTCGGTAAGTCGGACGGGAATCTTTTCGCGATGGAATCATCGTCACCAAAAGGGCGGATGTTCAGCTTGGTAGAAAGCAACCGGGAGAAATTGCGCCGAAAGCAGACCGAATAGGAGATGTGAGAAAGACAATGATTTGCAGGTTGGGAGGTTTGTTATTGTGTTTGGTTGATGATGCGAAGTGGCATATCCGGAGTGAGGGTGGGTGAATCGGCCATGTCGCCCAGGTGATGGACCAAGAAGAAGAAGAAGGAAAAAAAGGGAACATCTCTGCAGTGTGCCAGAGAGCAGGATTCAGAGGAGGCTGGGAGAGTATATGACAACGCCGCGGAGTTCGCAACGGGAATTGCCATATCGTCAGATTGTTGTGGTTCGACCGTTGCGCGTGGGAATCGCGATGTGTCTGGTGCGCCGGTTGGAACTAGTGGAGGTTTGTTCTATTTGTGGGATGTTGGGACGATTAAAAGAAGACCAAAGCGTGGAAAGTCAAGTCCAATCGAGTCGAGCGGTTGCACGAAATCCATCGCTATCGCCGGTGGCATGGGAGGCAGAGATAGGAGGTCACATATCGGAGGATGCACGATTTGAGAGATAGGTTTAAAGGTGATGAGACAGGGGTGAAGTGTGGAGGAGTTCGATAGTCGATAGTCGATAGTCGCAATCATCCGCACGCGATGGACAGGGAGGAGCGAAATGACAGGTCCTGATCGAGACGGTCTGGCCGGGCGGTGGAGGAGACTTGGAGAAGTGGTGTGGTGGATTTGGAGAGGCGCAGAAGGGCTGCAGTGGGAAGCATCAAATTCAAGCAACCTCGTGGTGGAGCTGTACCTGCAGTGAGTCGAGGCGGTACCTGCATTGGTTTGGTTTGCGGCATGGGTCGTAGGGATAGTAGTTGTACAGGGCATTGGCCGAGGCGGGACAGCGCGGCAATTGACTCCATGATGAGCTGAAACTTCAAAGGATCGCGTGAGAGCATCGCAATGATTGAATACGAGACAATCAAAGTCAATCAATAGTTCGCGACGCGTTGAGGGGAATCGGGATCCATGACCGCATCTCGGCGACGATATTGTTGATGTCTTTTGTTGAGAGAGAGAGAGAGAGATGGCGGCTGATGGCAGAGCCGATCGGCTATCGAAACACCAACAGGCCCAAGCTCACGTGTGCGGGCTGCCCGTTTCACGCTTTCACCCGTCTGCCCGTTGACTTGCAGACTTGTCCACTCGGGCGTCCAGCGAGATCTCAAGAACAACGCCACGAACTCCACTCTCATTTCGTCTGCCGCCCCTCTTGTGGGAATATCATGGAATATTCAGTCAGATCGACGCCGCGGGCGGACGTTGCTGTGGAGGGAGAAAGTCTTGTCTGGTCTGAAGCCATGGCGACGCCGCTCGAGGCTTGAGTCAACACTACTGCCAGCTTGGAGCCAATAGCCACGCGGCTGCAGAAAAGGAGATTTGCTCCGAATCCTACGCTGCGCGCAATACGGTCACTACCGACGGGCCACGGTCGCTCTTCATCGCAACGTCGGTGACTCGGTGGCGACGACTGGCGCGGAAAGCGTTGTCTTGGAGAGGAAGAACCAGAAGGAGATGACGAGGCAAGAGGAATTCTCAGGTGGTATACCGTGAATGGAAAGATTGAAGCCTGCAAGTACTTGCAAGGATCACGCACCACAGTCACACGAAGACGACCGAGAGAAGGATTCGATGGCACAGCGCAAAAGGAGATTGAGTGGGATGTGATTGTGACAGGCCGAGTCTCGTCAACGGCCAATCAAAATCACTTGCGACGCCGTGAATTGTGAGGTGTCGATCGAGATGCCCCTTTCCGGGCGGGCCACCCACGCGCACCACGACACCAACCAAGAGGGGAAAACCAAGAGGGGAAAATCCTCCCAGCACATCTCAGCCCGAGTCGGTCGTGTGGAATCTGTGGATCCAACCGGCGGCAACTCTATCATTTCGACGCCAACGCAAGGTACCCGCCGCGAGTCGGCCGGCCGTCCACACATCGAGACTAGCCCCACGGCGCTCCCAGAATCCAGATGAGTCCAACCGCTCCTTCTATCGATTTCAGCAGGTCTCACACTCTCGCCATCTTCCCATAAAGACCTCCACCCTCCGACCTCTTCCTCTCTCTTTCCTTTCCTCCACAGCCATCGTTAAATACACACACACCGGTCTTCACCGCATTCACTCGTTCAACCACACGATCGCTTCCACCACTACAACTCTTTAATCCCACCAACCACCACCCCAACCAACCCAACCACCTTCAAAATGCAGTACGCCATCGTCGCCGCCGGCCTTGCCGCCACCGCTTTCGCCGCATACGCGCCCCCAGCCTACGAGGCTCCTCCGGTTTACAGCGCCGCCCCAGTGCACAACGCCACCGAGACCGCTGCTCCGACCCACCCCTCTTCCGCTCCGGCCTACGTCTCTTCCATGCCGGTCTACACCACCGAGGTCGTCTCCTCGTACGAGACCTACTGCCCTGGCCCAACCACCCTCACCTACGCCAGCCAGGTCTACACCGTGACCGAGGCCACCACCCTCACCATCACCAACTGCCCTTGCACCGTCACCAAGCCAGTCTACACGTCAGTGGTCACCAACACCAAATCCGCGTGGTACATAACGTCGTGTTTTGCTACCACGCCATCTCATCGATCATCCTTACTGACTTTCTCTCTCCACAGTGCGCCTGCCGTCGAGACCCACCCAGCTGGCCCCGCCGCTCCTCCGGCCGCCGGTGAGACTCACCCAGCTGCTGCCCCTGTCAACCCAGGCAGCCCCGCTGCTCCAGCATCTCCAGCTGCGCCCGTCAACGGCACCAAGCCCGCGTCCGGCCCTGCTGCCACCGCCCCGGCTGCCTACACCGGTGCCGCCTCCGCCGTCTCCGTCGGCGCTGCCGGTCTCCTCGCCGTCTTCGGCCTCGTTGCCGCCCTTTAAATGCACCTTTCCAACATCTTTCCATGGTCACAATCATGCATCTGATTTGATCTAGAAAACCACAGGATTGGCGTTCATCTAGAGCGAATCGAGACGACCTCATTTTTTACTTTCACGGCTGGCATATTTTTCGTTATCAAATACCATGATGGCGGCACTGGGGAATGGCGAGGCGAGTGAGTAACCCCCGTCTGTGGGAGTTGGTCTCGTACGAGTCGGAATACAGGGCGGTCGCGTTTCTCTTCTCCCTCCTGCTACTTTGTGTCCAAAATTAATTACACCACATTTTTTGAACAACCACAGGGAATGAATTGAATAGAGGGGATGGTGTGTGAATACGGAAAGCAGATTATACTATCACTCACAGGAGCATTACGGTGCCAATCGACGATAGAACCAAAAACATTTTGAAAAAAAAAACTCAATGCTTTGTCCTCCCCTTGGCGTGAACGAACACTTTGTAGTTTTGCCACAACTCGCATCTCCTCCGCAAAGAGAACGAGTTGTGCAGTGCAGCAGATTGAGCCCATCATCTTTCTCTTTCTGCCCAAAAATCTCCCACATTTCCTTCCCATCTCCCTCCTCGTCCTCCTCGTCCTCCCCTCTCCTGAGTCTCCTCCCCTTCCAAACCGCAATTTCCACCCAAAATAACGATCACCCCAGTTCCACCGGTGCCGGCCAAAAACTCAAAGCTTTTTGAGTTTTTGACCAAAACTTAACTTGGTATGAATTTTAGAGGTTGAAAGTCAAAACCGCGTTTCAGCATGACTGGACGGACTGTCACTCCATCGCGGACGGTGATGAGATGGCGGAGAGGCGAATCAACGGCTGCCGCTGTGTCTCCTGTTGATCTTCTGTTGATCCTATACATGATTTCGTGTGGTTGTGTGGAGTTGCTTGGTTGATGAGCTGTTCTGCTTTGCTAGTGGGCCAGGGAGATGGGTTCTGCTCGCTGCTCGCTCGTCTACGTGGTCTTGTACCGACTTTTGCATTTCGTCCAGTCTTATTCCTCTCAGTGAGTGCGAAGAGCTTCGCACATGTCAAAGGCCGCTTCTTCGAGTGATGGCTGGTGTGTGCCTGAGCTTTCAACGAAAAGAGGTACGGTACGTTGGCTACTCACCTTGCTTCACATACCGCAGCTTCGGATGGAACGGTGTTCTGCAATACATGGGCATAGTAAAGGCTAGGATGGAAGTGATCGCTGGGAACGAAGTGGTCGATCAAGAGGTTAGGTTGGAGGTAATGAGATGAGGTTGAACATGATGAGGTCCTAGTCCAGGACAAGGGAGGAGCATGGGACGGATGCCTGCTTCCTCACTTCCGGGTCACTTCACCTTCTTCTCATCCCACGTTACTGCACTTCATCATCACCACCGAATATCATTTTCACGCCTCGGAGTTGTGACGAGTGAGAGTGACTGTCAACCAGGGTCCGTCGACGTTGAGCTGGAAATATGCGGGAATGGGTTGCGGAGATACGACGAGGGTTCTGGAGTGCTTCTCTCGAGTTGAAATATTGCCTTTGCAATGCGCAGTACTTCCAACAAGTGTCGAAGATGGAAGAGCTACACTACGCTCACCGACGTCTTCTCCGACTCAGGCGTCGGCCGTACGATCGATCGATGAACCGACGGGACGACAGCATGGACCAGAATTGAAAGTTGCAGAATTTCCTGCGTTTTCAGCGCTGACGGATCGGAACAGCAGGATCCCCACGGATCATTGTGCTCCTTGAGCCATGGCATGCACAAAGCTGTCATCCACCAGGTGCACCGAGACTGCTACAAGGTACCGCTCAGGATGCCTTGGCTGCGCGATGTCTTCACTGTCGGCACTCTCCTCCTATGGCATTCTCCTCCTGCGGCACTCTCCTTCGTCGATTACACCACCGCCATCACCCTGCAGGAGCTCGCACGAGTTACTCGAGCCGGAAGGAGATTACTGACGCTGCGTCCAGGAAGCAAAGACAGGAAAATGAATTGTCCACAGAGGCTTTCGGGTGATCAAGATCGAGTCTCCATGCCGAACTCCTCAAATTTCCGCTCGACCTTCGCCGCACAAGTGTCGCTTGATTAAGGTAGCTCCAATTGTGGGATTTGAGGACAAGTGTGACGAAGCAGGAAATCGCGGTAAACCTGACCATCAAGCGAAATCTCCGCAGAGTCAAGCGGTCTGGGATCAATCCCGGCAAGAGCTTCACGTACGGTTTCCAATCTTCAGAACACAAGTACCGGAGACAACGGCTGGCACATTGTATTCGTGCAGTCCGAGAGGAAAATTTACACGGGAGAACTTCGAATCTTTGCTCTACTCCGCAACTCGCCCCGGAGTACGAATGGTACGTCGCACGCTGATAATGACATCCGCGCAGTACCAAGCCGACCAGCCTTTGTGATGCAACAGCTTCTCATGAATAGGTCGCAAGGTAAGACGAGGGCGGATGCCGAACTGGAGAACGAGATGAATGGCATTAAGGATGGCTCGATCTCCATCTTCCAGTTTTGTGAAACGAGAGGTGGACGACGAAACCCTCCAGCGTCTCAACGACGAGGACGCTGAGCGAAGTTCAAGCTGTCCGCCAACGCACTGTGCGGTTCTTATGGGTGCGGGTCGCAGGGAGGTGGCAAGGTTCGCAATGAATGAATCGAGTGTCTCAATAGTCTGATACCACCTACCACCGATCATACCGTCCGCGTGAAGGCGTTAGTCATACAAAGCGCCGTTGCGAAGAGCTGAGACTGAAAGGCAGGGCAGATGGAGTTGGAATACCAGGTTGCCACAGTCCCGGCGCTGACTTGTGGGACAGCGAGATCTGACCGGACCCTCGCCCTTCTAGAAGGCAGTATCGGCGGTCCGTCATCTGTCCAATGTATTTGATCGCTGGGCTCGATCGACGGTCCGTGGTAAGGATGGTGGGGGCACTGTGCAGAGGTCTCAGGTAGAGAGGAAAGTCGGCAAGGTGACATCGGGTGCTAGATGGCTATTAGATAAATGCTCTGGCTCATGATGCTGCGAGTGGTGAGTAGATGATCCCAAGTCTGTGCAATCACGAACACACATGTGATCAGACGACGACTCAAAGAAGACAGATGGAGATGGATGATGCGAGACCTCCTTACATTTCGTGCTCGAACGACAGATCATCACACCTTCTGAACTGAACGATCGCTCTGTATGTCATGTTTTTCTTGCTGAGCTCCACGAATGCAAAAATCAACTCGTGACTGCATACCGATCTTTAATCCAACGCTCGTAGAATATTACCTCCCCTTCACACCTGGTCTCTCTTCCATTCCACCCTTCCACCCCCTCACACGCCTCAGTAAACCGGCTCCGTGTTCAAAATACACCTCGCACCATCGTTGTTGGTATTCCCCGGCCCGGTCGCCATCAAGGTATAATTGTTCGGATTTCGGATGTTGAACCTATAAACACTCCCACTGAGGTCCTCGGTTCCATACAAGTCGCCCGCGGCCGAAGCGTAAGTGGCACCAAAATTGCTCTGGGGGAGAAGCGTCAAGCCCTGCACCCGACCGACCGTGGTGCAGTTGTGCGTGTCCATCGACCACGACACAATGTACGGACTCACGTCGTCTTCTTGATCCATGCCGACGGCGTAGAGGTTTCGACCACCGCCCGGAACGTACGACCAGTCGGCGAAGCGGTAGATGCAGCCGTAGCTGACGCCCGAGGCCACGCGCTGGCCATAGGTCGCGGGAATGTTCGGATTGAGATTGATCTGCTGCCATTGTGGGATCGGGTAGGTATTGTCGGCGTTGATCTGCTGGTTCCAATAGTTGCCGTCGGGGTCGATGTCGCCGACGAGCCAGAATCCTCTGACACCGACCGGGACGTTTTGAAAGGCGCCTGTTTCCGTGATACGGACGATGACGCCGTTGGTGCTGAAGCCGTAGAGGTAGAAGTCGAGGGGATTGTAGCCAATAGCGTTGACCGTGGTTGCGAGCCTGGTGTAGTTGAGGGTCTCAGAGGTTCGAAGGTCGACGGTGTAGAGCTGGTCGCGTTGGACCAGGTAGCCGAGACGACTGCAGGCTGGAGGAGCCGCGATCGTTTCGGTATTGCTCTTGCAGCGGGCGCCGTCACCGAGCGCCGGGTCGAGGGTCGCACCGTTGGACATTATAGTAGAGTTGTAAGGTGCGTCGGTGCCGAACCTCCAGGTTCGTCCAGTCGTGGCTTCGGTACCGTAGATATATCCATCGCGGGAGGAGTAAAGGGGGCCGAAGACGGCATTGCGAGGGTTCACAAGCTGGAAGGTGAAGGTGCCGAGTAAGCCCCAGACGGGCGGGGTCCTCGAAATGTCCAAGCGGGCGAGAGCTGTGGCAGGATTGTCCCTATCTCGGGGGGTGTACAGAGCGAAGAGAAGGTCCGGTTTACCAGGGACGAACACCCAATCTTGGATAGTTAGGGTAATGTTGGGAAGTGTGTTGGATGCTGTGCCTTGGCGGACAACTTGTCTGTTGTGCGTTAACGGAAGTTCATGCTAGATGGTCCGGCGTCGGACATACCCATAGGTCGCAGAAGCCGGATTGAGATCGATCACAGTGTAGATAGTCCCTCCAGTTGTGCCAGGCGGACCACCAATCCAGTACTGTCCATTCTCGCTAATGTCTCCCTGGAAGTAGTCCTGTCCAGCCGGCAAAGTGAGGAGCACTTCGGACTGACCGCCACTACCAATGCGAATGACAGTGTTGGGATTGGCTCCGCGAGTGACACCATATAGGAAATTGTCCAGCGGGTTGTAACCAATCGCGTTGATGTTGGAACCGCCGGCGTCGATCGTTCCGAGGCTGGTGTAGCTCGAATTGGAAATGGCAAATGCAGAGAGTGTTCTGCCCTGCACGTAGTACCCGTTGAGGGCGCAAGGGAGAGTCTGGAGTGGGATAGGAACATTGGGCGTGATTGACAAACCCGTTGACGAACTCGTTGACGAACTCGTTGTCGAAGTCGTCGTCGAAGTCGTTGTCGATATGGTTGGCGTGGTTGTGGTAGAAGTAGCAGTAGAAGTAGTTGTCGATGTGGTAGTCGTGGTTGGAAATGGCGTGGTAGTCTGTAACAATCAATACACGTCCCTCGAGATAAAACGAAGCGCTTCGTACCGTTGTAGTGGTGAAGAATGGCGTGGTAGTAGTCTGTAGCGATGATCAGTCGGTCAGCAAGCGTCGCTTAGCGCAGAGTCTTGACAGCATACCGTGATTGGTGTGGTAGTAGAAGTGGTGGTCGAAGTAGTTCTAGTATAAGGCTGGATCAAGTTAGCAAATTATATGTCTGGAAGTGGACTTGCGAACCTACCTCGTTCACAACCACGTAGCCTGTCGAAGTGCCCCCACCGAACGTCCGAACGGTTGTTGTCGACGCAATAGGCTGAGACCAGAAGCTAGTGGCCGTCGAGTAGAATCGAGGCTATGATCGAGTCAGCTGGTTTCATTTTGAAAAATTGACTCGCGAGCATACGTTGTTCACCACGACGTTTCCTGGAGCAGTGCCACCAGTATACGGTGCAATAGTGGTCGTGGAAGCCACTGAATTATCGTAGTAGCTTGTCGCCGTAACGTACGTCGCTGGCAGTATGATGTAGATCGTGCCAGGAACAGTCCCACTCGGCGGCACGCTCGAATACGTGCTGGTTCCCGGAAATGCGGTGGAAGCGTAGCTTGTCGAAGTCTCATAGCCTGAGTTTGGCGTCACGGATGCTAGAGTCTGAATCTCCACGGTGCCTGCGTTTGTGCCGCTTGGCTGTGTGATGGTCGTAGTTCGAGGGCCGGTAATTGTTTCCGCTCCAGTGTACAAGGTCGTCCGCGTCACGTAGTTTGATGGATGCCGGTGTCTGGACTTCCACTATACCAGGATTCGTACCAAACGCACTTGAGACGGTAGTAGTTGGAGGGCCGGTAATTGTTTCCGCTCCAGAGCACAAGGTCGTCCGCGTCGCGTATTTTGTATTGAGCGTTATGGATGCCGGTGTTTGGACTTCCACTATGCCAGGATTCGTACCAAACGCACTTGAGACGGTAGTAGTCCGAGGGCCAGTAATCGGATCCGTGCCGGTGTAAAGGGTCGTCCGCGTCAAGTAGCCTGGGTCGGGCGTAATGGATGCCGGTGTCTGGACTTCCACTATGCCAGGATTCGTACCAAACGCACTTGAGACGGTAGCAGTCCGAGGGCCAGTAATCGGATCCGTGCCGGTGTAAAGGGTCGACCGCGTCAAGTAGCCTGGGTCGGGCGTAATGGATGCTGGCGTCTCGACTATGACAGTGCCAGGAACGTTTCCGCTTGGAGAGACAGTCGTAGTGATCGGACCTGTGATTGTGGAGCTTCGCGTGTACAGTATCGTCGTTGTGACAAATGTTCCAGGCGTCTGAACCTCAACATACCCGAAAGAGGTGCCGCTCGCAGTACGGACGGTAGTAGTCCGAGGGCCAGTAATCGGTTCAGTGCCAGTAAACAGCACAGTGGAGGTGGCATAACCGGGCGGTTCTGCAAAGGACGTCGAGTCGGGGATCTCAACGACGTATGTTCCCGGAGTAGTACCTCGAGGAGGAATGGTGGTCACCGTTACTCGCATGGTAATAACGCTAGCGCCCGTGTAGCGATCCGTTCTGGTAACGTAGCGATTGGGCAAGGTGGCGATGATGACTATGCTCATTCGTTAGCGATTGTGAGACAGTATACGGTCAATGATTTTACCGGTGCCTGGAGTCGTTCCACTTGCGGGGACGGTCGTGCGCGTAACGTCGCCAGTGACTCCCTCGGTACCAGAGTATTCCTCGTAGCTGGTCACAAAGTAAGACGCCGTCGGTGCCGGAGTCGACACAAAGTTGCTGACAGGAGTTGCGATAATGACCGTTCCGCTGACGGTATCGCTTGGTGGGATCGTGGTCAATGTGATTGGCGCAGTCAAGACTGACGATCCAGAGTAGCCTGTGTAGCTTGTGACATAGTAGACATTGTCTTCGACGATTACAGTGCCAGGAATGTTGCCGTTCGGCGGTATGGTTGGCACCGCCGTGGGGGCTGGGGTGGGGGAAGTTTCTGTATATGCTCGAGTGGTGGTGACATATCGTTCCCTCGGAGTTCCAACGATGATTGTGCCGCTGACCGTTCCACTCGGCGGTATGATCGTTCGAGTGGTAGCCGATGCGGTCAAGACCGCAGTGCCTGTGTATTCCTCATAGCTCGTCACGTAGCTTGGCGGCGTTTCGAGAATGACTGTGCCGCTGACAGTGCCACTTGAGGGTATCGTCGTCACTGTGATTGTGTCTGTGATGATGGATGCACGGGTATATGGCCGATAGCTTGTAACATAGTTGGAAGGCGCAGGGGTAGGACTGTTGATTGGGAATATTGCTACGATGCATTAGCTTCTGCAGCTCTTGTGTTGGCCAACTCCTTTGCAGTGCGTCGAAGGCTTACTCGAAGGTTCTCCAACCGTAGAATCGCAACACTTGCTGACAACGACTGTGACGACCTGGACCACTAGAGGCGTATGTTAGCAGTGGCCTGCAAGGCGAGAGGACAAACGGTACTCACCAGTGGATCGCTGAGCCAGAGACGAAGCAACAAGGGCCAGGAACAACAATTTCATGATTGCTGAGTCGGCACGATGGGAGTCGTGAAGAAGGCGAAACAGGAGTGGACGGCCTATATCCCAAGACGCCATGAGCTCACATTCCTAAACATTTTTGGAGAAATTGCGTGGCCCAACAACGCGACATCGCGAGACATACTTTGCAACGCTTTGCAAGAACATAACCATCCATCGGTGAAGTGCATCATATTTCTGCGGTCCTTCGAATGCTGACTCCGCGCGTATTCTTCGTTAATCACGCCGCAGAGGCTGCGACGAAACCGTGAAGTCGCGCGTGGATTTTGCCACTCAAGCACTGTTGTCAGGGGGTGCTGTGAAGACTCCTTGCATGTAGAGTCTGAAGAACGCGATTGGAATGTGACACCTCCTTCGACACAACTCTTTGCAGATCCAGCCAGCTCGGTCCATTCGACAATTGGCAACGTCTGTTTCGTCCATTCTGTCTTTGTGAAGAGAAAATCGCCCATATCGCATCTCTGCTTGACAACGTCTTGCATGCCGAAGTTTTTCGTAAATGCATTCAATGCCCTAGTCACATCTGCCGTCCTTCCAGCCTGTTCGCCAACGCTCCTCCCACTTATTGCAGTCGAACTTGCTCTTTCCCAGCTTCTCATTGACAGCGTTATGAGCTTCGCACATCCATCGTCCAAAGTCGTCTCTATTGCTGAGTCTCGGCTCGTTTCCATCCTTCATCCACGCACGAAAGTCATCGGCGCAAACCCAACAAGGATACAGCTTGCCGAAAAGTCCAATGAACTGCTTAGTCTCTGATTGCTGTGTGAAGGATGGCCGCTCCGGATAGTTCGCTGTGAGGGTATGTAATAGCGTCCACGTTGATCGACCGAGCTCTTCTACATCTGGTGGGCACTCTGCCGGTGGTGCTGTAACCGGGGCCTTTGCTGCAGATCCTGTGGTGGCGGATTTCATCATGGTTTTCCACGATGCTGAGGACGTACATGTGCGGCAACTGGGTTTGATGGTCAGATACTGCATACTCAACGGATACGTCCCTCTACGCACGGCTTGCCATCAGGCCCAAGAACGACGCCCTTTGGCAGCGTCTTCGCCTTGTCATCGTCCTGCGCGCGAATACGCTGCTCGGGGGTAGCGTCCAGCGGCTGTGGCGGAAGTCCAGTACTCATTGCGACTGAACAGAAGAAATGCGACAGGATTGGGAACTGAAGATCGAAGGGCATGACTCCATGTCGAGCATGACAAAATCTAACAGAGCTCGTGGTCAAGGATCCATGCTTCTCCACGCGGATCGCGAGGTGAGCATTTAAACTTTTAGACTTTCGGAAGTGCCAGGGTCAAAGTGCAGCGGGCTCCGAGACGTCCTCTTGAAGTCGGAGGTGAAACTCATGCGCATCAATCTCTTTCCGCCATCTCGCTCTTCACAATCGAATCCTGCCGATGCGCTCACGATCATGGAAGACGTCACAGCTCGACTGAAGGACCTGACTGTGGGACAAACGCCAGTCTACCTGCTAAAGACCATATCTTCACCCAATGATGCGTACGAGGAGCACTTCACCACCTTGCAAAATGGCCACTTCAAGCCCGTATTCGTCCCGGTCCTGGATCACATGTTCCGAGACGATGCACTGCGTAATCTGAGGCTCGCAGCCGAACGATATGCGTTCGCCGGTGGGAGTCCCGCCACAGCTCGACAAAAGGCATGCAACAATCCAGCAAAGAGATACGGCGGCATGATCTTCACTTCACAACGGGCAGTGGACGCGTTCGCAAGTGTGGTTGCCAAGCTAAATCCAGCAAGGAAGCAAACACTTTTCGACAAGGACATGCCGATTTATGTGGTCGGACCAGCCACGGCGAAAGGGGTAAAGGCGCTTGATCTCCCGTGTCCCATCATTGGCGAGGAGACTGGTAATGGCGATGCGTTGGCCCAGTTCATGCTTGGCTGGCACAAGACGTTGTCAAAAGAAGTCACTCACCTAGACGGACGAAAGCTTCCACTTCTATTCCTGGTCGGCGAGCAACGCAGAGACATCATCCCGAAGTCGCTGCAGTCAGAGGAGCTCGTCCCATCAGAACGGATAATTGTCACGGAGGTTGTGGTGTATGAGACAGGGGAGATGACTTCATTTGAGGAGGACTTCACCATGTTGCTGCAGGAAGCCAAGGCGGCTAAAGTGAAGGAGCAGTGGGTTGTCGTCTTCAGTCCGCAAGGGTGCGAGGCCATGCTCAGTGCGTTGGGCTGGCTGGATGAGAAGACGGGGAAATACAGTGCAGGGAGGAGAGAGATCGTTTCTGGGCCGATGACGACGCGAATTGCCACGATTGGGCCTACGACGAGGGATTTTCTGATGGAACAGTTTGACTTCGAGCCCGATGTGTGCGCAGAGACGCCAAGTCCGGAGGGTGTGGCGGAAGGCATAGTGAGCTTCGGTGGTGGAAGTGCGTGAGAGTGTCTTGTGTACGACGTAGCTTTCACCGGTCTGGTGGTTCAATCTTGCCCGGTGATTTGTGATCAGTGTTGCATCACGTCGGAGCCAAAGAACAATGCAGTGAGTAGGAAAGAAACTCTTGCCACGGATGATGTATCACACTGACAGCAGTAAATAGTCTCGTGTCGTGCAATGTCGCCGACATGGCAAAAGTTGAGAGCGAGGTGGTTGCCTGGAGCGTGAGTGAATGGCAACGGAGTTTTGAGGCGGGCATCGCGCTGCAGGTCTTCTTCGCACTTGACACTGGACAACAAATTTCCACCGAAACATCAACTTCACTTTTCTCAACGCACTTTCAAGATCGACATGTCTTGAGTTTCTTGAGGATCGTAAGACTGCTCCGAAACATTCTTTCGAGACTTCTCGCCTTGCGATACTCAAGACACTCAAGCCGCGCGTCTGGAGGCAACAATCTGAAGCACGACAACAACCCGCCCACCACTTCACCTTCGCCGAACAGCATTCTGGCGCTCACGGTAGAAAGTCAAGCGCTTCGCCACACCTCACCCGCTCCACGGCGCCACTGCTCACGTTCTGTTTGCCGTGGACTCCTCACCGAACTCTCGATTTGCCGTTACGTGCGCTTCACCTCCCAGACTCCGCTCAACAACCGCGCCCAAAGTTCGATCTTTCCGCGTTCGCCACGTTCAGAACTCCTTCCAGGGCCAAATCAGCACGATGAGCACACTCGAACAGGAGCTCGACCTCTTGGGCCAGAGCTTGAAGCGTAAGCGCTCGCCATCCAGTGATAGTCTCGATGGTCAGCATCACATTCGCCCGCCGACGAATTTCGGACGTGTCACTGCGCGTCGGGACTCGGTGGCGGGGTCATGTCTTGAGCACCCGATCGATCTTGACGATGACTCTGAGGACGCGGAGGCTGGCATCCTGGCCGCTTTGAATCTGCCACGAGAGGTCATCGTGATCGAAGACTCTGATGAGGATGCGGACATCAGCAACACGTCCATCTCAGTCAGTCGGCCCAGCCGAAGGCGCGCACGAAAGCGAGGGCGCTTGCCGGAGCGCACGCTGATACCCGAGCCCAAACGAGCGCCCGAGGCGAAGATGTATCCTGTTCTTGTGATGGATGACCCGAAGTTCCTGCGCTCGAAGGTGCTGGTCGAGGACGTTACTCGCTACACCTTCAAAAAGGCAGAGCTGGTTCGAGAGGCACTGTATCCATTCAAAATGCCGGTGATCATTTCTGCCAAGCTCATAAAGAGTGGAAATTGGCGCCTCGCAATCCTCGGCGACACGGTGCTGAAGACCGCGCTCCTGGATAGCCGATTTGGGGTGAACGAAACTTTGTGTAAGCACTCTCTCTTACCATAATGACGAGGTTTTTCCTCTTCCAAATGCTTTTGTGTCAGATTCTCTGCTCTGTTACGCGCGCTGACCTCCATCACAGACGAGACGCACATCTTCGGCCAGGACCGCGTGACGAATGCAGCCTTAGCTGAAGCAGCTCGGCGCCATGGACTGCGCGACCTCTTGGTGCCTTTCGTTCCCATCGGAGATCCAGGTCCGAAGATGCTGGGGACTTTGGTAGAAGCTCTGATCGGGGCCATCTGGGTCGACTCTGATAAAGATTTGGGGGCGGTGAAGCGTTTTCTCGAAGTTCTCTACCACATCAGACTTGATTGAAGGACTTGCTACAGTGCTTGAGAACCCTACAGGTCATGAAAGAGGTGCGAAGACGGCATTCGGGACAATGGGTAACAGGTGGGACACGAATTCGAGGAGGGACAGTCAAAGACGCTTGATCAGCGCAAGGGACGCTGAATGCGTGTCAGGGCATGCTTCGATGGGACCAAAATTCAGCGCTGAGCTCGTGATGGAGACACGGTGCTGTCCAAACAACGACGGCCCACAAGCAGCTGTAGCAGATGCTGCCTCAGGCATCCATAGCGATTGAACGACGTTGCAAACTTGCCCTTCCACTTGGCATCTCTGTTGACTCGAGGTCAGGAGATGATTACTTTGTCTTGAATATGCCAGTGATGTAGAGCTGTGAAATTAGTGTCAGCAGCAGAAACGTCGTCGTTCGAAGATCCCTTTCGTTTAGAAAGTGTTGCCGTTCATCAGCTTGCTTGTCCGCTTGCTCGCCGGCCGCATTCCGCATGTGAAGCTCGCGCATTTCCAGGCCCACTTCCGAACCAAGAACACCTCCATCCTCCGACACGCGCATCAGCAACGACCACGTTACAGCAACATCACCACCTCCTATACTGGTTGCCTGGGACTGAGTTCTTCATTCGTCAAGCCGTGTCCGGGCAATTCGCCGCTCGCCAATCCGTTACATCTCAGCACCCCCTCACAAACACCTCCGGGAAGCTCACTCACTCCTTGGACATACCGATAGCGAAAGCCGACCTCGACACCACACGCGATGGCCAACCCCTACAACGAGGGAATGCCTGAGCAGGACGGCACATCAGCGCCCGCTCCCGCAGCACCCTCAAAGAAAAAGAATCGTTACGCGGGACAAGCATACGAGTTCGGTGCTGGAGCCAACTCTCAACAGGGAGGACCACCAGCAGCCGCAGGGTATGGAGGACAACCAGCAGCTGCGCCTGCATATGGCTATCAGGCCCAGCCCGTTGCTCAGCAGCCAGGTTATGGTATGCCACAACAGCCTGGATATGGAGATCCAGCTGCGCAAAGCCCAATGGCCCAAAGCGGATACCAGCAGCCTCAATACGGAGCTCAAGGAGGCTACGAGGCTCCTGCTGCCGGCTATCCACCACCTGGCGCTCCCGTTGGTGCACAAGGATTGTCACAGCAGTTTGGCCAAATGAACATGGGTGGACAACAATCAATGCAGCCACCACAGCCACAACAGCAAGGCGTGCAGATGAAGCTCAACTCTCTTCAGCCTGTGGATGTCAGCATGCAGGGCCAGCCATTCCATGTCAGCGATTTGGACCAGCCGCCACCGCCAATTATCCTTCCTCCAAACGTGAGTTGCCGAAAATGTAGAAGCGTAATGAGGTGCCAATCACTAACGAGCGGATGTAGTCCTCCGTTACGCCATCACCATTCGCCAACTGCTCGCCGAAATATGTACGATCGACGCTCAATGCCATGCCCGCGACCAACTCCCTCCTCAAGAAGAGCAAGCTTCCCTTTGCTTTGATCATTCAGCCTTACGCCGCACTCCACGATGCAGAGGACGATGTGCCGGTCCAGCATGACCAGGTTATTGCTCGTTGCAGAAGATGTCGGACATACATGAATCCATTTGCGAGCTTTTTGGACCACTCGCACAGATGGCGGTGTAATATGTGCAACTTGACCAACGATGTGCCGCAAAGCTTTGATTGGGACAGCGTGAAGCAAACATCGGTGGACAGATGGCAGCGACCTGAGTTGAACTACGCTGTCAGCGAATTTGTTGCACCTCAGGAGTACATGGTCCGGGCGCCTCAGCCATTGATCTACCTCTTCCTGTTCGATGTCAGCTTTGCCGGCGTTACCAGCGGACTTTTGGCGACTGCGGCTCGATGCATTTTGGAGAGCTTGGACCGGATACCAAATACGGACAGAAGGACACGACTTGGATTCATGGCGGTGGACAGCTCGCTGCATTACTTCAGCATCCCGCGCGATGGTGGTGAGAACAATGAGGCTAAGATGCTGGTGGTGAGCGATCTGGACGAGCCGTTTTTGCCAACTCCAGAGGATCTCCTGGTGAACCTGTCGGAATGCCGAGCCAACATCGAAGGCTTCCTCACCAAGCTTCAGAGCATGTTTGCCAACACACAAAACCCCAGCTCTGCGATGGGCTCAGCTCTACGTGCTGGTCACAAGCTGATTAGCCACGTTGGTGGCAAGGTTGTTGTCCTTTCTGCTACTCTCCCAAACATCGGCTACGGCAAGCTTGAGATGCGTGAGGACAAGAAGCTGCTTGGCACGTCCAAGGAGAACCCTCTTCTTCAAACCGCCAACGCTTTCTACAAGAGCTTTGCTGTCGAATGTAGTAAGACGCAGGTCTCGATCGACATGTTCTTGTTCAGCGCACAGTATCAGGATGTGGCTAGCTTGAGCAATTTGCCGAGATATACTGGTGGTCAGACATACTTCTACCCTGTCTGGAATGCCGCAAGAACAGAGGATGCCATCAAATTCGCCACTGAGTTCAGTGATTATCTATCTTCCGAGATCGGACTGGAGGCGGTACTGCGTGTCCGCACGACAACTGGCCTCCGACCAAGCGCGTTCTACGGCAACTTCTTCAACAGATCGAGCGACTTGTGCGCTTTCCCGGCTATGCCCAGAGATCAGGCGTACGTGGTCGAGATTGCCATTGATGAGAGCATCACAAAAGCATTTGCTTGCTTGCAAGTCGGTGTTCTGCATACGACCTGCAATGGCGAGCGCAGAATCCGTGTCATGACTCTCAGCATTCCCGTCACCCAGAACATGGCCGACGTCTACGCTTCCGCTGATCAGCAGGCCATCACTGCCTACTTCTCGCACAAGGCTGTTGAAAGGGCGCTCAGCAGCGGCTTGGACGCTGCACGAGATGCTCTTCAAGCCAAGATGATTGAGCTTCTGCAGACCTACAAGAAGGAGCTTGGCGGCGGCAACATGGGCGGAGGCGGTCTGCAATTCCCCGCTAACCTCCGAGCTCTGCCAATGCTCTTCTTGGGTCTCATGAAGAACGTGAGTGAAGTCACAACCCTGTCTATTTCCATACGTACTGACCAAATCACAGCTCGGCCTGCGCAAATCTGCTCAAATCCCCACCGACTTGCGATCGGCCGCGCTCTGCCTCCTTTCAACTCTTCCTCTCCCGCTCCTCATCCAATACATCTACCCTCGCCTCTACTCACTGCACGATATGCCTGACGATGCCGGACTTCCCAACCCAGAGACCGGCGCAATCACCATGCCACCACCACTCAACTTGACCTCCGGCAATATTGTTCCATTCGGTCTATACCTCATCGATGATGGCCAGACGCAATTCCTATGGCTCGGCCGCGATGCCGTTCCGGCTTTGATCAACGACGTATTCGGCACCGAGGACAAGAATCAGCTCAAACAAGGAAAGACTTCGCTACCAGTGCTGGAATCAGAAATGAACGAGCGTGTACGTGCCGTCGTGGAGAAGTCCAGGGACCACCGTGGAAAGGGATGTGGAAGCATTGTTGTACCGCCGCTCTACCTCATCCGTGAAGACGGAGAGCCGAGCTTGAGACTTTGGGCACAGACGATGCTTGTTGAGGACCGAGCGGACCAGGGAGTCAGTGGAGCGATGTTTATTGGTATGCTGAGGGAGAAGGTTGTTGCTTGAGCGGAGCAGTAGTCGAAGACGACATCACGATTGTTCGGACGAAGAGTCGGGAAGGGGAGGGCATTGTGGTGTGGCCGCTCGGTCTGTAGTCAGAGGGAGGTGTAACAATCTGCAAGCCAAGACGGCAGTGGATTGTGCTTGTTTGCAGCATAGATAGAAAAAGTAGCGCTCAAGACGTTGAATATTGGAGACGATATTCCGCTGTTGTTGCATGTGAAGCAGTCGCCTCGCTGTCTCCTGATCAGCCTTCGACCGTGGTACTTGTTGCTAGCATGGTCATCTCCATTCCTACAAGCGCAGAGTTTTCGCCCGTTCCCTAATATTGTAGGCTACAGTGCTGGCTCCTTACTCACCAAGCAATGAGTCAGTCGTCGACGAAAGAGTGAAGAGGTAAAGGCAGAACACCGAAAGCTAAAATCCGGCGCTAGCGAGGGCTCTCTCACTTTTGTCTCGTGCAGTGACCTGAAGCTTCATTTTCCGTACATCATCCACAAACCTCGCCACGATGTCTGGTCGTAAGGACTTTCTCTCACAGCAGGCGCCTGAGAACTATGTTGCCGGTCTCGGGCGCGGTGCGACAGGCTTTACGACACGATCAGATCTTGGACCTGCCAGAGAAGGTCCTAGTGAAGAGCAGATCAAGGAAGCGCTCGCGAAACGAGCAGCTGCTCTAGGGAATGCGCCACCCACAGCATACGGAGTCAAGAAGAAGGACGGCGATGACGCCGAGGTCGAAGAACAGTTCCGCGACGCCGAAAACGAGGAAGGCCTATTCGCAACAGGAAACTATGATCGAGACGATGACGAGGCAGATCGCATCTACCAGGATGTGGACGAGCGGATGAGCAAGCGGAGGAAGATCTCACGAGAAGAGCGAGAGCGGCAAGAAAGGGAGGAGTTTGAGAGGAAGAATCCCAAGATTCAACAGCAGTTTGCGGATCTGAAAAGAGCTTTGGGTACAATCACGGACGAGGACTGGGCAAGCATACCAGAAGTGGGTGATCTGACGGGAAAGAATCGGAGAAATAAGCAGAACATGCGCCAGAGATTCTATGCAGTACCGGACAGCGTTTTGGCGGGTGCAAGAGACAACACGCAGCTGGGGACAGAGATTCAGGATGATGGCATGGCGACAGATGCGCCTGGTGGTTCAAGCGAGCAGCAGGCGGATGGAACTATGACAAATTTTGCAGCAGTCGGTGCTGCGAGAGACAAAGTGCTGAAGGTGCGACTTGACCAGGCTGCTCAATCGCAAGGTGGCACCGAGACCAGCGGAACAAGCACTGCCATCGATCCCAAAGGCTACCTCACAAGCCTGAGTAAGTCTGAGCTGAAGGCTGGCGAGATACAAGTAGGAGACATCAAACGTGCGCGTGTGCTATTGGAGTCCGTGATCAAGACGAATCCTCGCCATGGTCCAGGTTGGATTGCGGCGGCACGGTTGGAAGAATACGCTGGAAAGATTGTGGCTGCGAGGAATGTCATCCGGCGTGGATGCGAGATGTGCCCGAAGAGTGAAGACGTTTGGCTGGAAAGCATGCGGCTGAACGACAACTCCAATGCGAAGATTATTGCTGCGAAGGCCATCGAACACAACAACCGATCGGTGAACCTATGGATCGAGGCATCAAAATTGGAGACCATTCCCACCTCTAAGAAGCGAGTGCTGAGGAAAGCCCTGGACCACATCCCACAGTCTGTTGCGATATGGAGAGAAGCTGTGAACTTGGAGGATGATCCATCCGATGCGAAGCTTCTGCTTGCTAAAGCGACAGAGATCATTCCTCTGTCGGTAGAGCTATGGCTAGCTTTGGCACGACTGGAGACGCCCGAACAAGCTCAAGTTGTACTGAACAAAGCTCGTAAAGCTATCCCGTCGAGCTTTGAAATCTGGGTGGCTGCTGCACGTCTGCAAGAGCAGACCGGCAATGAGGCGATGGTGTTCAAGGTCATGGACCGTGCCGTGAAAGCTCTTGCACGCGAGTCAGCTATGTTGAAGCGCGAAGAGTGGATCGCGCAGGCTGAGCTGTGTGAGGAGGAAGGTGCGCTCGTCACCTGCCGGGCCATCATTCAGGAGACAATCGGGTGGGGACTTGACAAAGATGACGACCGCAAGAAGCTGTGGTTAGACGATGCCAAGTCCTCCGTCAACCGTGGACAGTATGAGACTGCGAGGGCAATTTATGCCGTTGCGATGAAGGAGTTTTACCACAGAAAGAGTGTTTGGCTGTCGGCCGCTGATTTAGAGAGGAGCCATGGAAGTAAAGAGAATCTGTGGAAGATCCTCGAGAGTGCAGTCAACTCAATTCCCAACTCCAGCGAACTGTGGATGCAGTTCGCAAGAGAGAAGTGGTTGGCTGGGGACGTGGAAGGCGCTCGACGTGTGCTCGGAGAAGCATTTTCGAAGAACCCCGACAACGAAGACATCTACCTCGCCGCCGTCAAGCTGGAAGCCGACAACGGCCAATCAGATCAGGCACGTCGCTTGCTGGCACAAGCCCGCGAGGAAGCTCGCACAGATCGAGTCTTCATTCGCAGTGTGGCTTTCGAGCGCCAGATTAATGACAAAGATCGTGCGCTGGAGCTTGCAAATGAAGGTCTGGGCATCTTTCCCAAGGCTGATAAGCTGTGGATGATGAAAGGACAGATCTACGAATCGAAGAACATGCTTCCTCAAGCTCGCGAAGCTTACAGCGCTGGTACACGCAACTGCCCCAAGAGCGTGCCTCTGTGGCTCCTCGCCAGCCGTCTGGAGGAGAAGATGGGCGTGATCGTCAAGGCCCGTTCAATCCTCGATCGAGCCCGTTTGGCCGTTCCAAAGAACCCGCAACTCTGGACCGAGACCATTCGCCTCGAACTTCGCGCCAAGAATGTCCCTGCTGCCAACCAAAAACTCGCACAAGCGCTCCAAGAATGTCCAAAATCCGGCCTCATCTGGAGCGAACGTATTTGGAACCTGGAAGCCCGCACGCAACGCAAACCTCGCATTCTCGAAGCCATCCAGAAAGCAGAAAACGATCCCATTCTCTTCATCACCGCTGCGCGCATCTTCTGGAGCGAGCGCAAACTTGACAAAGCGGACAGTTGGTTTCAAAAAGCTGTGCTGCTGGATCCGGATTACGGCGATACGTGGGCGTGGTGGTACAAGTTTTTGCTGCAGCACGGGACGGATGAGAAGAGGGCGGAGGTGGTGGAGAAGTGTGTGCAGAATGAGCCGAAGCATGGTGAGTACTGGCAAGGGGTCAGGAAGGCGCCCGAGAATGCTGGGAAGGAGATTGAGGACGTGTTGAAGATTGTGGCTAGAGGCTTGGAGTGAGTATTGAAGTAGTATGTACCTAGTCTTCTGGCGCTCAGCAGCGATTCTGCGACGACATACCCATATACGAACAGCCTTCAATTGAGCCGACTGCGTCACATGCGTGGACGCTAAACCTGATGAGGATTGCGTAAAGTGCGTGAACCACCAAAACCCATGCATAAGGTACCTTGTCCACCAGCGTGACGTGCGTGAGCCACCAAACCCTGCTGAAAGTTCCTTCCTCTCCAAGTTTCCGAAATCAACCGACATCAATTACAACATCTTTCTGCCACTCGAGAGGGTAATCAATATGTCCGTCGAGATGCCACACTATCGACCCGAGTTCCTTCGGGCGATTGTGGACATGGGAAGCAATGGCATACGCTTCTCCATCTCAAGTCTGCAACCTCCAACGCAAAGGATCATGCCAACACTGTATCAACACCGCATGGGAATCTCACTCTACGATGCACAATACTCTACAGATGGCAAGAGACTACCGATAGATGAGAAGACAATCGCTGCCGTTGTATCGTCGTACAAGCAATTCAAGCGAACATGCGAGGACTTTGGAGTACCTCAGAACAACATCACAGTGCTGGCGACTGAAGCCACCAGAACAGCAGTCAATTCCGAAGAGTTCCGCGGACGAATCAAAGCGGATGTAGGCTGGGATGTCACTATGCTGCCCAAGGAAGAAGAAGGCAGAGTCGGTGCCATGGGCGTTGCTAGCTCACTTCCCGATGTCAGTGGACTGGTGATGGATCTCGGGGGTGGTAGCACTCAGCTGAGCTGGCTCGTCAAGAATCGAGACGGACGCGAAGTGCGAATGCCGGAATCTGGAGCGGTCAGCATGCCTTACGGTGCCGCGGCCATGTCGAGACGGCTGGCCGATGCCGAAAGAAGTGGAACCACCGCGCAGCTGAAAGACGAGATCCGGACTGCCGTCAAGAATGCATACGCAAGCCTCAAGGTCCCCAAAGATCTGGATGATGCTGCGAAAGCAAATGGCGGCTTCACTCTGTACCTTTCTGGAGGTGGCTTCAGGGGCTGGGGGTACGTCCTGATGAGCCAGCATCGCGTCAGCCCGTACCCGATCCCGGTCATCAACGGCTTCAAAGCCAGTCGAAACGAGTTTCTGAGCACTGATCAGGTCAAAGCAGCAGCCGCAGCATCTCTCGAGCACGGTGAAGGTCAAGACGACCTCTTCCGTATCTCCGAACGTCGAGCAGGTCAAGTGCCTGCCGTGGCATTCCTGGTCAATGTTCTCGCGGAAGCACTGCCACATATCAAAGAAGTCCGTTTCTGCCAAGGAGGCGTGCGTGAAGGCTTCCTCTTCTCCTCACTATCATCAGACGTCAAAGCACAATTCCCACTTGTGGTCGCTACCGAGTCTGTTGCAAAGGCGACCAGTCCTCTTCCAGTGGTGGCTCTCCTGCAGGCCGCGCTCCCTCAAGACCTCGATCGTGATGCTGCGAAAGCTTTTGTACCGGACCGGCTGGCAGCGTTCGCGAATCTGATCTACCACCACTCCAGCCACTCGAAGGACCTCCAAGCTAGCGCTGCACTTCGCTGTACTACTTCTGGTGTTCTCGCTGGAGTTCACGGCATACTTCACGAGTCACGCACACTTATCGCACTTCTGCTTTGTGCCAGATGGGGCGGCAGTGTACCACCAACCGACGAACAATTCAAGAATAACCTCGAGCAGCTCGTGGAGTCTCCGTGGACGCTATGGTGGATCAATTACATCGGCGCCGTGGCGGGCTTGATTGCCAGTGTCTATCCTGCTGGCATTGTCGCGGGTGCTGAACGACTGAGACTGAGCACCAAGTGGGACAACGATGACAAAGGCAAGCCTTTGCTTGTGCTACGGGCTGTTGTCTCATCTGATGTCGACGATGAAGTGTTTGGCGTGGAATCAAAAGCAATCGAAAAGGTCGGCAAGAGAAAGCGCTGGATTGGTGGCAGAGATGGGATTGGACATAAGGTGGAGGTAGAAGTTTCGCTTACCAACGAACGATGACTGAGACGGCTCGGGAAGGCTCTCAAAACACGGACATCGAAATTTCGAGCGTGAGCAAACGATGTCTAAGACCGCGAGGGAAGTCTCCTACCTTCGAGCGTTGGTCTCCTACCTTCGAGCGTTGCCTGCCGCTGCTGCGTGGTCGAAGCAAGCAGCCTTGTCGTCCCTCATAAGGCCCAGCCATCTCTCCTCAACTCCCCATCACACATCATCTCTTCGGTCTCAGCCATCCTCGCCACGATGGTAAACTACGAGAATTGCGAGCTGGACGAGCTGAAAGATTTTGTGTTGCAGCGCAAGATACCTGTTGAGCTTCCCACCGCGAACTTGAGAAAGACAGAAAAGCTCGAGTTGCGCCACCACGTACGAGCGCTCAAGCTGGCAGATCAAAACCCATACCTGCCTAACTTCATCGATCTCGCGGTCGAAGTGAAAGACTTGATCTACGAAGAGCTTCTCGGAGATCTCGACACTGCTGCGTCCAATCTCGGCATCTTGTCAGTCAACAAGGAGATACATCGCGAAGCATCAGACGTCCTCTGGCGTCGGAACACGTTCAAAATCGATATCGGGAACCACGGTATCTTCACCCATCGGCATATCAAAAATGTTTCGCTCCCTTGAGGCCTTCGGCGCTTTTCAAGCCCACTTGGCCGGTCTTCATTCGCAAAGTCCGGACTCTTCGAATCGTTTTTGCCGTGGACACTTTTCGCTGCGAATGGCCAGGCTACGCGAAAGCAGTACATCCCACCACGAGAGTTCCCGCTGAGGAGCAGCTTGTCCTGGTCAATCAACTTCTCTTCTCACTAAGCTCATTCTTGAGCGGAAGTAATGATGTGCGAACTGTACGCCTGGAAGTGTCGCTGAGAGGAACGAATACCAGGGAGCTGCATCCGGTGCTCGGCGATCTCAACCTTCTCAGGACCTGCATTCGACCACTATCGATGCTGCAAATGTTGCGAGAAATCTCGGTCGACGGAATAGACTCGACCATCGTGAATCAGCATGCCTTTGATGGCGACGAGACCGCGCTACGCCCAGGCGTCATCTCGGGCTCCTGGACGCTCATATACGCTGCTGCCAAGTACTGCCACAATATGCACAGAGTCGTGCATCGGATGTCCAGTACATTGTCTGGTTCACCACAATGGCAGAACTTGGTGGACATCTCTGATGCGTATCAGAGCTTCAACGAGGTTCTGCCCGGCGACATGACTCGACCTCCGTGGGCAACTATTGGACGTGGCCGAGTTGACACTCCCTTCAGCAAGTTCGTATCCCGCGACATGGAAACGGCTCTTCAACTCCACATCGACGAAATGAGAGCAGGGCTTTGTCTCTTCCGACAACGACCACATGATCTCGAACTCCTTGAGGAAGAAGTCACTAGGGCGAGCAACAAGTTGAACGAGAGCATCAAGACAAACGTCCAGGTTCTGGAAGATCTGGTTGGTGCGATGGCAGCACTGATTGGAAGGAACTGCACCAAAGGACTGCATTACCAGGTGATGATGTTGAAGACTGAGAGTGCATACCGCCGTGGGCCTCAAAACTGGTGGTTGGACATGCCTACCAGATTTCGCAAGGGAATAGCGAATCTCAAACCCGCACTCGCTCACCCTGCCCTTCGGAAAGGTGTCTCCCTCCATGCGCATGATCCGTCAGCGAGAAAGACGCGGGCTGTCAAACTCGCCTTACCACCAATCAGTCCACAACTTGTCGGCGGCACAAGGAATGACCAGAGCTCGACATGAGGGGATGTGACGCAGGAGACGAGGGGAGTCTGCTGGGTGTCAAGGGCGGCTTCAGTGATGAGTAGGGAGTCCTTTAGCAAGCGAGGGGCCCAGGCTCGATCGGTCTGCGGACTTGATCTAGCTTTGTGTGCTGATGATGTTCAGCTGGAACGAATCCGCGAATGTGTTTCTGCGATCTGGAGTTCTGAGTCCACGCGCGACACTACGCGATGGGACCTCCGCTGGCGATGTTCGGTGGCACGATTGTAGCGTGCATTTGCCGGTTGAGACGGACATTATTGCAGGCCACTGCACTTAGCCTTGAAGAAGACGAATATCATTGGTATGTCATTCATAATCGCTCATCTCACCAGTATCCTTTCGACAAATGATGTCTCAGGACGTGGAAGAAGCTCTGCGCATCTGCCATCACGATCTGATCCATCCCATCTCGACAAAGGACGAAACTCAGCAATCCCGCCATCCCTTCTAATCTCGAATCTGCTCCCCAACACACGCCCATTGCCCGCCCCACTTTCCATCAGGATACTTATGGCACGCCCCATCAAGCCAGCCGTTGATCCACTGTCTCTTCCACGGATAGGTCTTGGTCTTGCAGGTATGCCATTCGTGAAATGTGCCAGCGTTGCCGACGTCAACCTGCGGTAACCCGAACTTGTTAGGACACTCTCTACAGGATGGGAACGGTGACTGAACGTACGCAAAATTTCCCGTAGAGGTTGTCTTTCCCGCAGTTTACGTCGTAGAGCCCTACGTCCGAATCGGTGCAGCAGTAGACGTGGTCGGCGTAGACTTGGGGGAGGAGAGCCGCGAGTGGGGCGAGGAGGAGAGTTGCGGTGGGCTTCATGATGGCTTTGGATGGGAGAGCTGGGTGAGCTGGTCGGGTATGGTTGGTTGGATGCGATGTAGGATGCGATGTGTTGCAGATGGAGTGAACTTGTTGCTTCGTCGAAAAGGAGGAGCAGATGTTGACCATTTATGAAGCATATGCCTCACTCTTCGCTTTCGATAGCACCCTCAGCTTTGCTTTCACAGGTCGCCTCACTTCTCCAGCACTGCCACGCCGTCGACCAGGGTGCAGCTATGCTTCCAATCGACCGGGTTGTAGCTATGCTTATTGTCCGCATGATGAGTCCACTCTCGTTGGCATAGTCCAAGCAAAGCGCCATTGTCATTCGGAATTCAAGGCTATCAAAGCTACAACCATGCACCAAGCTCAGTCATGCCGAACCATGCAACTCGAACCTCCGCTCGAGCATCCGAAAAGAATGCTCTCATCGGCTCGGAAGAAAACTCCCATTCTACTCATACACCGCCGGCCCAACACAAGCCCACCGCCCATAATTGTTCGGCCCGCACGTGCCCAGATCCCAAAGCCAATGGTCCTGCCACACTCTCCGGTGGCTCCAGTCGCCTTTGCATCTATGCAACGAGTGCTCAGTTCCAGCATTCCCGACGTTGACCTTCCCCAAAGTTGATCAGTAACGGATCAGACGTGGAAGGATTTTGTCACGTTTCATTCAACATACACAGAATTTCCCACCGATCTCGTCACCCTTGTATGGGACGCACTCGCCGGTCGTTTTCGACTTTGAGCAGCAGAGCGGGTCTACCTCGCCGGTTTCGGACATGGCGCAGGCCCAGGAGGGGCCAGGGTTGCCTTCGTCGTTGGCGTGAATTTGCTGGAGAAGAGTCGCGAGGACGGCGACGAGAGCTGTGGAGTACTTCATGTTGAGTTGTTGTTGTTGATGTTGAGCTGTGAGATGCTTGGATCCCAGGCGTAGGACGTGCTGATGGTTCGACGGGAGTCGGAAGAAGATTTTCTTGCGGGTCCCTGTGTTGTCAAAGAGGAAGAAGCATCCAGAGCAGATGTGGTTGATCATTTATGCGATCTCGGACACCCACGTGCCAGCTGCAGCCATACTCGTGCATACACGAAGCAGCGCTGACTTCCGAAGATCATGTCGCCTCATTTCTCGGGCAGTTGTCGGCATTTTTGTCGACAGAACGATAGATCCGAAAAATGCCGCAAGGAGCGGATACTAACTTCATTGCTTTTGGCATCATGCATCATGCTCTGGTACCTACCGTTTCGAATGGCCGCATCACTCTTCGCCTTATCGCAGTTCGGTATATGCACTTCGCCACGATTTTCCGCCTCGCTTTTTCTCGTACAATCGCGCGATTGACCGGGCTATAGGTTGGCAGAGGAGCTGGGTCAAAAGCTGAGGTGCTCGTAGCATGGTTCCGCAGCATGGTTCTGCTTGTTGCAAGCAATGAAAATCTTCCTCAATATGGGCAAGTTCCGCGGGTCGACGATTGCATGACCATCATTGTCAGGACATGGAGTCTTGAAGGTAGCCACTCAGCAGACCCCGCTCATCAAGCTCATCGCTGTCAGCTCATCATCTTCAATGCAGTGGCCATGTCAACCTGAACGGAAAGGGTCTGGACTGCTTCCCTGTTCAGTTCGAACACTGCGCCTCACTGCAAGGGCAGGTGCGATTCGCCGCGAAATTTTTGAATGTATTGCTTCTCTGAAATTATTCCGCGAGGCATCCGGCATCCAAAATCGACTCGAAATCCGAGTTTAGGGTCCCGTTCGTCGAGATTCTTCCCTGGAAACAATTAGAGCGTCCGCCGCCTGACTTCATGTCTGTATCTGCACAGCAGACCTGTCCAATCGAGATCATCGCAGCAGCTAGCTCGTCGACAAACGACAAATACACTGATTTCAGAATCAAGTTCAGTGAAATGTCGATGTCTACCTCCTCCTCTTCAGGCGCTTCGGAAATGGAAGCGTGCATATCCGAGTGCAGGAGCGGTTTTACGAAGGATTTTGTTCGAAAATTCGACCGCAACCAAAACACTGAAGTATTCGATCCGGAGTAAAGGGGCTGCAAAGGAGATAGGTCGATGTCTTCTGTAAAGGAGGTTGGTAGTGGGCCCGGCTCAAAGGAGCAATCGCAAACCTTATCCCCGCTTTCTTCCACCCGCTCTGTCTCCAACGTAATCCGTGCTCACAGCATCGAAGTGAACGTCGGGTTGAGCAGAACTGCATCTTTCATCTTTCCGTACATCGGCCAAAACGCATCTCCTCGAGTCATCCTCTGCTTGTCACAGACAGACTCCTTCCCACTCGACTCCAAAGCTCCTGAACGGTAACTCCTATATCAACCCATCCAACAAACTACCGCCAAACTCGTCCAAGCCGACCCGGCCTCTCGAGGGCAGCAGCACTTTGCCAGAAGCCCACCGATTCAACGAGACTTACAAGTCGAGCACTGTACTGCCGACAGAGCCGTCAAAATCGACGTGCTTGACAACCTCCGTAACAGCACCACCCAGAACACACGATCCAACGAGACGACTCCACATTCTCAATCCACCCAACAAAACACCACCTCCCCCTCCCCCTCCGCCTCCACCTCCACCTCCCCCTCCACTGCCTACTCCCCCAAGGAAAAAAAAAAGGCCCACTACCCCTCCCCCCACCTCACGCGCCCTCAATCCTTCAACTTCGCCACCGACGTCGTCGACTACTGGGCCGCCCACCCGCCTCCTCCGGGAAACGGGGGGGGAAGCAAGCAGGGGAGCAACAAGCGGTCTCGCCATGCACTGGATTTCCCCCGACCGCTCCACCGAAACGCAAACTCTCCTTTTGCACACTTCTACCCGACAATCGCATCGTCTCGCGGTGTTGTTTCGAGAGAAGTCTGGGGCGTGGGAAAAGGGGGAGAGGATGGTGATTATCATGCCGAGGGTGGTGGAGTGGTGAGTTGATTTCCCCCCCTCTACCTCTAGCCCCATCTAGATTTAAAGCTCGCTCGTTTTTTCGGGGCGCTGGTGGAAAAGAAGACGGGGTCGATGGACTAAATGCGTAAACTAATTGTGTGTCTTCTTGCCAGGTGGGAAATCGCCACCGCCACCCTCCGCGCCGGAATCGTCCTCTTGCCCGCCACGAACCCTGCTCGTCGCCTCGGATATCCAATACCGCATCCACCGCGCCTCCGCCTCCGTCTTCCTCGGCGACGCCGTGGCGGTCGCTAAACTCCTCCGCGTCCGGGAAAAGTGCCCGTCGATTAAACACGTCTTCCAACTCGACGGCGCCACCGCTCCCCCCGGCGTAACGCTGCTCCGCTTAGCCCTCCAGTCCATACCCGCCGATGCGAAGTTCACGGGACCGAAACCGGACGTCCACGACCCCGCGATGATCTACTTCACCAGCGGCACCACCGGTCCGCCGAGAAAATGGTGCAGCACAATCAGATTTCCTACCCCCTCGCGCAGACTATTACGGGGAAACATTTCCACCGTTTGCGCCCGGGGGATCTAAACTGGGTCCTGACGGAACAAGGCTGGGCGAAAGCCGGCTGGGCCTTTTTCGGGAGTTGGAATTGCGGCGCGGGATTGTTCGTCTACGACGATCGACGCGCCTTTGACCCGCAGACGACGCTGGAGATGTTGCACGCGTATCCGATCACGACGTTTTGCGCGCCGCCGACGGTGTATCGTCACCTCGTGCTGGACGCGAGTCGGGCGTATTTGGGGAGGAATCCGCCGATGGCGTTGAAGCATTGTACCGGAGCCGGGGAGCCGTTAAATCCCGAGGTAATTCGGTTGTAGTAGGAGATGTCGGGACTATGGATTTATAATGGCTTCGGACAGACGGAGACGGTGCTCGCGTATAGGAATTTCGCGGGGAGTGAGATTCGGCCGGGGTCGATGGGGAAGCCGTCGCCGGGGGTGCCGTTGTTTGTGATTGATGAGGAGGGGCGAGGAGACGGGGGATGGGGAGGAAGGGGATATTGCGTTGCAGGTGGATTTGACGGGACGGTCGGATTTTTTCGGGGTGTTTGATGGGTATCTGGAGGAGGGGAGGTTGGATCGGAAATTGAGGGAGGGGAAGGGGGAGGGGATGGCGTGGTATTGTACTGGTGATCGGGCGAGGAGGGACAAAGATGGGTACCTATGGTTTGTGGGTCGAAACGACGACGTGATCAACTCGTCGGGCTATCGGATTGGACCGTTCGAAGTAGAGTCTACGCTGAAGCAGCACCCCGCGGTGGTGGAGAGTGCGGTGATCTCCTCGCCGGACGAGAGCAGAGGAGAGGTGGTCAAGGCGTTTGTGGTGCTGACTGCCGAGGCGGAGGGGAGGGATGAAGATGCGTTGAGAAAGGAACTGCAGGATTTCTGCAAGGAGCATGCGGCGCCGTACAAGTATCCGCGGAAAAATCGCCTTTGTGAAGCCGGATTTCTTGCCCAAGACGATCAGTGGGAAGATTCAGAGGAAGAAGTTAAAGGCGATGGAGTGGGAGGAGGGAGAGGGAGGGGTGAAGGCGAAGTTGTGAGACATGAGGGAGGCGTTGGTGGTTTTCTCGCGGGATACCGTAGATCTGCTTGTCGGTCTGCGGATGATGGTACAAAAATGGCCGTGTAGCCCAAGGTTTGTCAGAAGTGTGCAGAGAGTGTCGTACTCCTTGAGTTGTCTCAGATGAACAAGGGTTGCCCTTTCTTGGCGTCTGCTGTGAATCGTCTCAGCTTCCGATGCTTTGAACGCGTTTCCACCGTGTCGACATCGAGATCAGTCTGGACGCATAGAGAGTAACACCGTCCTCGAGCAATAGCCATCTTCGAGCATGAACTTTCGAGACTGAGATGTCATCATCGTCTCATCGTCTCGCCATCCCAAGCTCCTGCGGCACATGATCTCGAACGCGTCGCATATCTTCGCGAGATCGGCTCAACATCGATCGCTTGTCTTCTACGCGCGCATCATGAGCGGTGTGCGTTCAGGGAGCGACCCAAGTATGGTACACGGGCAGGCTAGAAGGGTGGAATCAGGGGACAGTATAGCTGTGGCTGGAGACCTTTGCCGGTCCTCTAGGTGCGAGCGACGTATATGGCCAGTCCTCTCGCAACGAGATGGTCCTCTTGTCCGTAAGAATAGCAATGCGTTGCTGTGAATCAATCGAAGGATGGAGTGAGTCTCCGATGGTTGTGGTCGGACTCTCGGAGACGTGGGCATTCCCCCGGCAGAAAGGCGGCAGTGGATAGAGTTTCCGATGCCACATGGCCATGGCTACTCCCGGCATTGCACGCGACAAGCTTCCACCCCCCTTGCGGTACCTTACCTCCCAAACATTTCCCGCCCTCGTCGATGTCGATGTCGATGCCTCCTCCGTGATGAGCAGTAGCATATACATATCTACGTAGCATAGCATCCACCGCCTTTCCTTCACTCTCGTCAACAGTATCTTGTGACTGACTGACTCTTCCGCGAGTAATCCTCGCCGATATCCGCCATCTCGTTAGCCGGACAGCATTAATCTCCAGGGTGAAGGTCTAGAAGGAGGAAGAGCAATTTCAACGGCCACCGCCAAAACCTCTTCAGTCTTCGGCTCTTCCTCAACGGCCAAACCTCCGCCATTCTTCTCCGCGATTCAGTATCAGTCTTCCTACCCGACTCGACTCGACTCGACTCGACTCGACTTGTCCAATTCCTGCCCAACCGATACATCCATCTCTTGGTACTCAGATCAGACCTTCGACATTCCACCTCGACCTCGACCTCCCTGAATCCAACCTCCCCTTACCCGTATCATCTGCTGGGATCTTCTGCATTCGACGGGATCATCAATAATTACCGCGTCCCTGGTCCTCCACCAACTCCCGACGTGCGACCTTGGTCCACGAAAATCTCCTCCTATCCCGCCAAAATCTCACCTCTCCACGAATCATTCGATCCCTCTCGAACAGCGACGGGACTCTTCTCCACTGTCTCTACCACCACCCATTGACCTGCAATCCGATCACCGAATCAACCCACCAAACCCAACCCACCAAACCCAACCCACCAGACCCAACCCCCACCAGACCCAACCCACCAATCCCACCACCACCATGCACCTCCTCACCACCCTCCGCGCCAAACTCGACATCTACAAACTCGAACAACGCTACACCCGCCGCGAAAAACGCACCACCTTTTGCTCCCACGCCCAATACGTCGACGGCGAGTACATCTACGCCCACCCCACCGGCGGCTCGAGCAACAGCGGTAGCAGGAACACCAACACCACGGGAGGAGGAGGAGGAGGAGGAGGATATCCGTCGACGAGGCCGCAGTTGAGCAGCACGAAGAGTGCGACGAGTTTTGGGAGTGCCGCGACGGGAGCGTCGAGTGGGATTAAGAATTTGGGGAAGAGGGCGAGTCGGATTTTCTCGTAGGGGAGAAGAGATGTTGGCGAGGGGATGGAGATGAGGAAGACATTGCCGCGACGCAGCGTTGTGTCTGAGATGCTACTGGCGGAATTCATGGGTATCGACGGCGGAAATTCTTCGAGGGCATGAGATTTGGTCGTGTCAGGGAAGGAAGGGGTTATAATATTCTTCGCAACGCGAGGCAGAACGACGTGTGAAGTCGTGTATGTGCTTTGCTTTGATTTCTTTCTTTCTATTTCTATGTGTTGTCTAGATGAAGGATGAGGGATCGACCTGTCATGACTGTTACGCTTCGTTTGTACATATGGGGAAAGACGAAGGCATGCAGTATGGAAATGGGTGGAGGGAAAGATATACATTCGAGAGGAGGGCATTAATTGCCATTTTGAATTCTTGTGCTCCGGAAGGAGATTTCTTATTCTCACTGCTATACATTGATTGCGTGTACTGAACAGTATGAAGGCAGGACTGCTATTGTATATAATTGTAATTCAAAAGCCATTCGCCATTGCAGCTCCTTCGCGTGTCTCACCAAGTGACCAAGCTCCAACTCTTATTACGCGCTAGCAAAAGCTCTCCACATTTCGAGGCTTCGACTTCAACTTTGATGATGAGACAATCTTTTGTATCCTCCTCGGCGCTCCCTCTCCACAACGACGACCATCTTCCTCCCCACCCTCGGCGCTCCCTCTCCACAACGACGACCATCCCCCTTCCCACCCTCTATGCAATGCCCGCGACTCGTCTCACGAGCTGCATGTCGCGCCCGGAATGCCTACAATCCGACCCTCGCTCTCCGCTCCGCCTTCAGCACTTCTCTCCGACGACGCCGATCCGAAGTCGACGATGCGCTGAGTTCAGCGGTCAATGAGGCTCTGGGGGTGAATCCACCACCAAAAATTGTCAGAGTACGATTTCCTGAAAAGCCAAGTGCCAACAAGTGGAAAGCGACACGGAAGTCAGACGCGGCCGCCAGACGGCAGCACGAGGAGGAGGAGGAGGAGGAGGAGGAGGAGAAGGAGAAGAAGAAGAAGAAGAAGAACAGCGTGAATGCAACCTCCAAAGCCACGCAGCAGGATGAGCGGATACCCTTTGTAGAGGAAGTGGTCGAACTGTCGGACGACCAATTCGGCTACTCATCTCTCAGATGGAGAAAGACTATCATAGCGATTCGAGATAAACTCAAGACACCTGGTCCCCGGACGGACGAATGGCACGCCGAACTCAAGCACATGTGCCTCTACAGACCAAGCAACATTCAACCCATGTCGCCGGCGGGGTTGACTCCAAACTACCCGTGGGTCGAGACGTTGTATAAATCAAAGGAGAACATGACCGGCACGGAATACCTCAGCGAAGAGATCCGCCTCTTCGCCGAATGGATCCAATCCACGCCGGCCGAGCTCGCCGCGAGAAAAGCCGCAACTTCTGAAGTCATCGACACAATCACACGACACCTCGAAATGTATTCCAAGCCCAGCAAACTCTCCCTCGAACTCTTCGGCTCTTCGGCGTCGGGCCTCGCCCTTCCCACCTCCGACATCGACCTCCGCATTCACAATCCATCCACTCCCAATATGGCGCCCCGCGTTCTCGCCTCCACTCTTCGCCGCTTGAAACGCCGCTTGCTCGAAGACCATCGCTACGATGACGTCCAGTCCCACGGCGAACTCTACCCCATGCTCGAGTTCCGACACATCGCAACAGGGATCCACATCCAGCTTGTCGCGGGAAACGACGCCCAACCCCAAGTCAACGTCGTGCAGCGCCTCACCGAGGAGACCCCCAACTTGAAACCCCTCTTCCACCTCCTCCGCGTCACCCTCGACATGCGCGGTCTAATCGAAGTCTTCTACGGCGGCATCGGATCCTACGGTCTCCTCGTCGCGCTGGCGGCCGCTCTCCACCGCCACCCCACAATCCGAAACGCCACCCTCGGCGAACAATTCCTCCACCTCCTCCACTTCTACGGCAGCGACCTCGACCCCTCCCGCACCGCTCTCACCCTCGCCTCCTCCACATTCCCATCCGGACGCAGTAAATTCTTCCTCAAACACGACAACGAACCCAGCGAACTCCGCTCCTTCTCCCGCCTCGCCCATTGCCGCAACGACCTCCCCCGCGCCGGGCAATGGAAAATCTGCCACCGCAGCCCCGTCATGCCCTGGCTGCTCTGCCTCCAAGACCCCGCGGACGCCTCCAACGATCTGGGAAGGAAGAGTTTCGCGATGAGACATGTGCTGCGCACGTTGTACACGCTGATGTTGGGGGTGAGGCACCTCGTGCGAGTGCGGGATGAAGGAGGGACGACGGGAGGAGGGAGGAAGCTGGTCATGTTGAGGAAAGTGGTGGGGAATTGTGAGGGGGTGTATCGGTGGAAGAGGAGTCGGTTGGAGGGGGTGGGGAGGGAGGTGTTGGCGGGGAAGACGATGGGGGAAGTTTTGGAGGGGATGAAGGGGAGGGGGGTGTTGGGGATGGGGATGAGGATGAGGAGGAGGAGGAAGAAGGTGGTGGGGGATGGGGGTGTTGGGATGGCGGTGAAATTGGAGGAGGTGAGAGGCGAGGAGGGGGAGGGACAACGGGAGCCGGTGGATAGGGTGAGGGTGAAGAGGAGGCGGAAAAGTGAGCCGGAGAATAAGAGGTTGAGTGCGGATCGCAGGGTGGAATTGTTGGAGGTGGATGGTCGGAGGGGAGAGGTGTTGGAGGCGTTGGAGAGGAGGATTCTGGAGGGGAGAGACGAGGAGGTGGTGAGAGTGAAGAAGATGGAGGTACAAGAGGAGGAGGAACAGGTGTCGGAGGAGAAGTGGACGGAGGTCATGGGGCGATGAAGGAGAGACATGTGGTTCGGCTGGGAAGGAAGATTTCGAGAGGCACTTCGCATATACGATTAACCAATTCGAAAGCATCAAAATTAGCGGGCAGGGCGCTGACCTTTTATTATTCGTTCTCGAGCCCGAGCCATCTCGCTTGTTCGCTCCTGTTGCTTGGAGGAGCCGCGTTGGGGTAATCGAGAATTAAGGTGAGGTATAAGCCCACACTCCCATGTATAAGGTATTCCCCTCCCACTCCCCTCCCTCCCGCCCGCCACACACACACACACACACACACGCACACACAACTGACCATGTCCACCGTGCCTCCGCCGAAATCACGTCGACCCCGAGAACAGGTGAAGCGACGTCCTTTCAAACGATCAAAGCACTCAAGTCTGGGAAGCCGAAAATCTTCGCGCACGCACACATACACATACACATCCCCCCCCAGAAAAAAAACTCCGTCGACTCAATTCAGCTAATCCTCTCTTCCCTCCTCTCTTCCCTCCTCCTCCTCGAGGAACACCTCCAAAAAAAAAAGGGTGTTTTCTCCAACTGCACGGTGATCCACGCCATTGCCATTGCCATTGCCATCCTATTGATGAATCCCTAATATGACAGGGCCCTTGATGAACTATGACGAGGTCACTGATGATATGATAAGTCATTGATGAGGGTGGATATAGTGGACATGGTTAGGAATTCTGGAAGGAGATGATATTAATTAGTGCACAGCCTGCCCTAGGATGAGCCGTCATATTGACCACTCTGCGGCATCCTTGGAAATCCAGATTAGCGCGTTGCTCGCTACTTCTCAAACATGGTTGCAAGAACACGAACAAGAACAAGAACAAGAACACTCGGCTGTAGCTGGACAAAGGGTCGAGAGGGAACGAATGAGGAGGAGAGTGAGAGGACTCGCCATTCCGATATCTCAGCCTCGTGCGATCCGGATTGATTCACGCAGACCGCCAGCCAAGCTTGGGACAAGATTTTCCGTCGGCCTACCGGGCGTTATGCAGAGCTCAGCGGGGGATGGGTCTTCCGTGGCGTGACTGATGTCAGCTGAGCGCCCTTCGCAAAGCTTCGAGAGAGAGAGAGAGAGAGAGAGACGAGCGCAGCCCGCGGCAGCTTTTTTGGGGGAAAACAAAAAAACCCCCACCCCCCCCCCCCCCCCCCCCGTCCGCTCAGGCGTCGCAGAGGAGGTTAAGAGACTTGGCCACCTGATTGAAGTTTTTGTGTCTTCCCGCGGTGTGTGTGTGTGCTGCTGCTTCGTCGTGCGCGCTACGACATGCCAGCGAGAGACCCAGTTGTTGGCACAGCTTCCGAAATACGGTACCGGCGGACCTGGACGCGGACTGGAGTAGATGCGTCGGAGAGGCGTGGTTGATGGGGCTTCGCTCGGCGTGATGTGGTTGCCCGTGCGCGAAACAGTCCGTCCACTTCGGCTGAGACCCTGAGTGGACAGGCAGGGCTGCATGTCGTGAAAGGGCAGCGTCGGGGGGTTTTTGCTGGGTAGGGTCCGGACGGGTTATGGAGTTGCGGCGGTGCTGGGTTTGGCGAGTGGGAGGACGGCCTAGACGGCGATGGTGATGAAAAGGATGGGGATGAGAGAACGGATCCGTCGGGAGGTGAAATGTAAAGCTGAGAGTCATGAGAAAATATTGTTTGCCCCCGGGCACGTCTCTTAACACATTACTTCAGTCCATCTACCGACAGCTCTCAAGCACCTCACTCTTCCCGCTCGATCCGCGAGGTCTCTCTCTTGAGAGAGATCTGCTCACTGCAGTGTTGTCGTCGTCGTAAGATCCGTAAGAACACAACAGTTGGTCCCCATCTTTTTCCAGCAAAAGTCGGCTCTGAAAAGCCTCCACTATTTCAGTAGCAAATCGCATTCCCCTGGGCCCAGATGAAATTGCACGCGTTGTCGGTTTTCGTGCACACGGCGCTCTTTTTCGGCGAGAAAAATCGTGTCAGCGTTGGTGAAGATTGCTCATCAAGCGGCAAGCAGTAGTTGCTCAGGATGTGTCGGGATGGATCTTTGAAACATACGCCGCGGCAATGTGTCACCCCTCGCCTTCCTTCGTTCGGGCCGATGAAGGAACAGATTCCGAAGGGAGCGTACTCCGGTTTCGCCATGTCTTGGTGCGTCACGCAGGTCTGGGATCTTTGTTGGTTAAGATAGTTGTGGCGATGGTAGGGGATCGAGGATGGTTTTCGTACGCCGTGAGTGTAGTGGATTGTTCCGGGGATTGCTGCGGCGGTGGCGGCTGTGATTATGGCGAGGCAGATGGATGGCTGGAGGATGAGCATCGTGGGCAATGGTTGACTGGTTGCGGGCTTGTTGGAAACAGTCGAGTTGGCAAAGAGGGAATCCGCACTACGAACAATGTCTTTCGCTACCAGGTGTTGAACGCCCCCGATCCCGGCGCTGCGATTGGAAGCCCCGTATTTCCTCTGCAGAATGCGCCCGCTGTTCGAGGCTGCACCAGCATCCAGGATACCTGTTGTTACACGGCCTGATCTGCGATGGGGCATACTGCCAGCGTCATGGCCAATGGCCGATCGTGAGAGCAGCGAGTCTTGTATGATGTGCAGGCGACGAAAACCCACGCATTGGGCCTCCAATTTCTGGGACACGCTGCGATCAAAGCAAAGTGGGCGCTATCAACAAGTGTTCAACCGGAGAGGAGACTGCAGATGTCCCTCCGGGAAGTTGTGGATTATGCGCGAAGACGACCGGCCGCACTGTTCAGACCATTCTTGCCTCGTTGATTGCTGCCACGAGCAAAGCACTTTCCTCCACCAACGTCTGGCTGACACGGGCTGTCAGCCGGACGTTGTATGAAGTATTGCTAGTGGTTGGAATGAACACTGCCTTTCACCGAGGGGAACTCCAACCAGAACTCGTCCTTGCAGTATCCTTCCAGGTCATCGAGCGGGATGAAGTCGTGAACTCGAGACGAGAGCGTGATGCCTCAGGCCGCACTTGAAGCGCCTCGATCTTCTTCTTCGCCAGCAAGTCAACCATTGAGAAGCATGCCCTGCGTTTGTCGGTGTTTTTGCCAACATGGACATGGACATTGACATGCGAGTACGGCGTCGCGGCAGCTGAGGCGTTTGTCGTCGCCTCCATGACCAATCCTCGGCACCCACGGCAACGAGTGGACACGACAACCGACGGGCTTATTAATCCAAGGGCATCTTTCGTTCCGCGAAGACAAAGATGGAGGCGATTTGCATCAGCAGCCAATATCATATACAGAGACAGGATAAGTACACTACTCGATCTCTTTCCACTCTTTCCTCTCGCACATCTCACCATCTCCCATTCATTCAATCTGGCGTTCCGTGCAAGCATCCGCAAAATGACACACTTCAACGTCGAGATCGTGTCCGACACTGTTTGCCCATGGTATGTACGGCGCTTGCGAGCATGAGCATGGACATGGAGCATGAGCATGGGCATGGAGCATGAGCACTCGTCTAACATATCAACAGGTGCTACGTCGGCAAGAACCGCTTCGAAGTCGCCATGCGCCAACACCTCTCCTCCCACCCCTCCGACACCTTCTCCACGACCTGGCTCCCCTTCTACCTCAACCCCGATGCGCCCGCCAGCGTCGACAAGCAAGCCTACTACGCGTCCAAATTCGGTGCGGCTCGGACGAAGATGATGCAGGGCCACCTCTCCAAACTGGGAGCCGACGTCGGGATCAACTTTGCGTACGGCGGAAAGACGGGCAACACCAGAGATTCACATCGATTGATACAGTTGGGGAAGACGAAGGGACCGGAAATGCAGACGAAAGTGGTGGAGCAGCTGTTCAATTCGTATTTTGAGGAGAATGAGGATATCACCACGCAGGAGGTGTTGATTCAGCGGGGAGTGAAGGCTGGGTTGGAGGAGAAGGAGGTCAAGGAGTGGATGGAGAGTGGAAAGGGTGGACCGGAGGTGGATAAAGAGGTGCAGGATGCGAGGAGAAAGTTCATCTCTGGCGTGCCGAATTTCACGATCAATGGAAAGTATGAGTTACAGGGCGCGGAGGAGCCGGCGTCGTTCTTGCAGGTGTTCAAGGAGATCAAGGGAGACGGAGGTAGTAGAACTAATGGAGGCGTGACGTCGGGAGGGAATGAATGCTAGAGAGGGACATGGAGGAAGAAGTTCACCATGAGTTTGGGTCCTCACACTGAATCGGATCGAAGAAACAGTCTTGAATCTATGAGCATTACTTCTACCATCAATACTGCCATGACCAATTGCATATGTCTTCCTTGAACAGCATCAAAGCACCGACATTCACTTTCAGCAGTCAAAGCTTTGTCCCGTCGCTAGCGCAGAAATTTGCGAGCTGTACCTTCCACTCGCGAACAACGTCTTCTCCATCTTTTCACAATGAGCACATCTTTTTGTTCTAGCTCAGTGAAGGCAAAACGCTGGGACGCTTTGAGTACAGCGCGAGACCGCCGATATCACAAGCTAGACGAGCCACCTTCAGAACACTCCGCTCAAAAGTCCCGAAGAGACTTTAGAAAGGACCATGGCGGAAGCAACAAAGTCCATCACCTCTCGCATCCTCGATCTTCCGCCAAGTTGCATCGCTTTTTGTCCCACTCACCCGAGACTGTTCGTGGTGGGAACCTACTACTTGCATCCGCGAGAGGAGCAAGAAAAGTCCAAGTCCGAGGCTGTGAAAGCAGATGCAGATACGAATGGAGGCCAAAGCTCCGACGATCCTGATGAAGAAGGAGAGAGGGATGAGGGCGAAGACGTCCAAAGGAAAGATCCTCAACCTCAAAAGCGAACGGGAAGTCTGATTCTCTTTGACCTCGATCCCGAGACCAGTCAAGTGTATGTTCCTCGATCCTATGCATCGCCTACAATATCGATCTGACCTAGAATCCTCCTCAGTACACTCCTCCAAACCTTGCCCATATCTTCCGCCGTACTACACATCCAATGGCGACCAGCTCCATCCTCCCTCACCCCCTCAAGCACACCACTTCTCGCGACCGCAACATCAACCGGCTCCGTGCACTTCCACACTCTGACATCCTCATCCTCTGGAGCACCGCCTGAACTACAACACATCTCCACACATCAATTGACAAACAGCACCGCCGAGCTATGCCTCTACTTCTCCTGGCATCCCACTCGTCCCGACATCTTCGGAGCAACATTCAACAACGGAAGTGCAAAAATCTACTCCACATCTCCCCTCACCCGCCCAGAATCCACGGACGAACTCACAATCCACCACATCGTAATCCCACCCTCCCACTCCCTCGAAACCTGGTCCCTCTCCTTATCCCCCCCACCTCCAAACTCCTCCTCCTCCTCGATCCACACAGGCGGCGACGACGGCGTCCTCCTCACTTCTTCCATCCCTCTTCCCCACGCCCCCGTCCTCGAACCCACCACCCTCCCCCCTCGCCTGCAAGATCGCAAGTCCCACCAAGCAGGCGTGACATCCATCCTTCCCCTTCCCCTCCCGACATCCTCCTCACCCACCCGAGAGTGGGTACTAACAGGTTCCTACGACGATCACATCCGCCTGCTCTCCCTCCCTTCCCCGGGCCACACCGGTCGCGTTCAGGTCCTCGCGGAGATGGATTTAGGCGGTGGGGTGTGGCGGCTGAGGTTCCTCTCGTCCCCTCACGCTACAGCACAGGGTGAAGAGGAGGAGGATGACGTGGTGATATTAGCGAGTTGCATGCACGCCGGGGCGCGGATCGTGCGGCTGCGTCGAGTTGGGCGGGAGGGTGGTGGTGATGATGGTGGGGAGGAGGGAGGTTGGGAATTCGAGGTCCTGGCGAGGTTTGAAGAACATCAGAGTATGAATTATGGGAGTGATGTGCGACCTGGTTTGAGAGGAGGGGAGGAGAGGACGAGGAAGATTGTGAGTACGAGTTTTTATGATCGGTTGCTTTGTGTTTGGGAGGTGGAGTTGTGAGGGTTGGATGGACGGGAGTGGTATCATAGTGAAAGGATCTTCCAGCGCAAGAAACGTGTACGATTTTCGATTTTGGTAGTTGTGCCAATGGTCGGATCTCGGTAAGCGACAGACAACAGGCCAGGCCTTTTCTCGTTTCGTGTACTCGAGAAAAGCCGGTGTCCTCCCACAAAGGAGAACCCTTCATCGATTCGAGAGAATCAGCAAAACACTGCTTTTTTAAAAAGCATTCTCCTTCTTCCTCTCCTCAAACACCTTCAAACACTCCTCCGCCGCCTTGACACCACTCAACGCCATGGCGCCAAACGTCGGGCCCATCCGGTTCGCGCCGTCGACCTCGCTCAACTCCATGCCGCCGATGATGAGCCCCGGAGCGACCTCGCGGGTGTGTTTGACAATGGCGTCTTCGGCCGTGTTCATGTCCAGGCCGCGCATGCCCCCGAGTTGGGACAGCATGCCCGTGGCGACGAGGCGTTTGGCGCAGAAGGCGCCAAAGGGGCCGTCGTGGCCGGTGGTGGAGATGATGATCGGGGCGTTGATGGTGTTGGGGTCCATGCAGGATTGGTCGTCTTGGGGGGAGAGGAGGAGGGTTAGTTTGGGAGGGGGGGATGGATGGGGAGGGCGTACCGTGGTGCATGCTGACGAGAGTCCAGTTGGTGACCACGCCGGCGATGCGGAGCTTTCCTGCTTCATCGGCGCGGGTGATGAGGTCCTCGACCGTGGTGGCGTTGAACAGCTTGACGTTGTCGAATTGCAGCACCTTGGAAAGAACAGTACTGGTGAACAGAGCAGCGTGCTTGACGACCACAAAGTTGGACTCGGCGCCTTCGTCCTCGTACGGCACGCCGATCTCCCTCAGGAAAGCGTCGGCTGGCTTCCGCATGACCATGGCGCTGAAGAGCTGGCCTCCCAACCACGCACCTCCGCCCGGAGCCACGCCGGCTTCGATGATGGCGATCTTGAGGTCTGGACGGGCTTTGGCGAGACAGTACGCGGCGGAGAGACCGCAGCTTCCGGCACCGACGATGACGATGTCGGACTCGGCGTAGGTGTCCAGGTCGCTGAAGTAGCGGCGCGTCATGGCCCGGGAGACCTGGGACTCGCGGATGGGAGCGAACTTGAACGAGGACCAGTTGTTGGCCATCTGCTCGATGGTGGCGGTCGGCTTGGTGCCTTTGGTGGGCATGACCGGGATGGAGGCGGGCTCCTGGAACATGGCGGCGGGTGGAGACATGGTTGCTTAAGAAGGTGGTGGTTGTTGGTGAACTAAGGTCGATCAGTATCGGCCTCGTGAGAGGTGGGGGATGTTGAGCAAAGATTCTTTCGCTGGTATTAACCAAGATCAAGTTCGGCCGTATAATCTCAGAACGACTCGTGGTGGGGCTGCGACTTCTCCCGGACGGACGGTGATGTGGAGAGGTATCTCATCGTGAAGGGTGGAACCGCAACACTCATCATCGTCCAGGGTGGAAAGTCCCAGTCACACACCACAAGTCGAACACCGGCTCATTGCTTCCAATGTGTGTATCGAAATACCTTGACCGCTGGACAATTCCAGTTCAATGGATCGTGAGCTCAGCATCGTGGCGAGATGGTGATACCTTTCGGGATGTTGTCCTGTGCGATCGGTCAGCTTGTGCGTTCGTCGAGATAGATGAATCATTGAGGTACTTGTGGATTGGAATGAGTCTTTCGATCTTTGGAAGGTGAGAGAGAGAGGAAGAGAAGGAAGATGAGAGGAGAGAAAGACGAAAGAAATGGGTGGTATATCAAGAGCTATCCCCCCGCTGGAGGACGTGGGTGGTATAGCTCCTGTCGTGGGGCGAGCTATCGAAGCATGGTGTTGTTCCATTGGACGAGCAGATCACACATGTCCCCGATCCCATGCCATGTCCCGAGCCAGATCCCGGGAATTCCCTCATCCAATGCCACGTATTCGCGAGTACCCAATCACTAGAATTACATTCGCCAGACACCGACACGCCTCCCGCCTCACTTTCCTGCTCAGTGCTCACAGTCGAGTGCTCACAGTCGAGTCTCCCAAATTCACAAGATCCCCAATCAGCATTTTATATTCGGATCCACCGCTCTGGCAAGCTCAAACTTGTCGCAGATCTGATTACAGTTAGCCAGCTGTCTGTTGAATTACGCGAAAAAAAGTTTGGAAAACTTTCCTCGTTCATGTGCTCGAATTCCAGGCCGGAGGTAACGCAACAAGTCCCGCCGTCTTTCGCATCAACCTACAAGTAAATAGCCAAGTTAGTTTCGAAGCGCGCAGCACGTCCGTAGAGGGGTCACCTACAATTCTCATGCCATAGAATTTGCAGTATCCTTCGACTCGGGGTGCGTAGGCTCCGGGACAGTACGATCGGTCGCCTGCGGAGACGGCTCCAAAGAATGCGAACAGCATAGCGGCGATGGTGGTAGCGGCGGTGGACTTCATGTTGGGAGGTCTTTGACGAATGCTGGTGTTGCCGGGATGTAAATTGCAGTAGAGGCAGTCCGGAAGGCACAGAGGTCGGTCGTAGTATGAATCCAGAGATTTTTGCTGGTGCGAACGTAGGAATTTCGAGACGCTGTTGGTTCCTCCAGGTGTTCAGATCCAAGGCAGAAAGCAGGATCGACTGAGACTCCCTCCCGCCTTCTTATTATCATCATTTGCCAGGAGGTCCGTACTCTACGCAGAATTGCCGATCAGCGCGTCTCGCAGGCATGGCCCATGGAGAAATGTCAATCACATATCCGTGAGGCTGTCGGACATGGAAGACGACGTAAGCCTGTCATCGTCAGGCTCTTTCAGGTCCAGCAGTCGAGCTCATATCCTCGCGTGTCGGTATTCCATGCCACATCGCGTGTCGAGGCTTTGGTATTGGCATGTGAGGTGTGAGGTTGGAGAAAGCTTGTTCCACCGCCAATATGAAGGCCCGCACAGACCCGAGTATCACTACACCAGTCGCCGGGGTAGGTGGTTGGAGAAGCAGAGAGTACACCGATACCTCGTACAGCCTTCGATACGATGTATTTGCGTCGAGAATAATGAAAGATCTTGGAAGTCGTCGACCAGCGCACTGCCGGGCGTTCTTCGGTTCGGCACACTGACCGCGATAGACAATCGGAAAATCTCCGTCGACTCGAACATCTCGACATCCACATTCAGGGCAATCAACCTCTCGCGATGACAGTATGAAAGAAGGTCCACCCATCGAACCTTCCGCCGACGAGCGCATCGTCGACGAGCGAGGCACGAACAAAGGCCCAATCTCGGACATCTCGACAGCAATCCACGATGGCGAACAAGACACTCCCACCGACAAGGAGGGAGGCCTCGCTGCCATACTCACAGTCATCGGCTCAGGACTGGTCTACTTCGCATCCTTTGGCTTCATGAACAGCTACGGATACTTTCAAGACTACTATCAGACCGACTATCTGGCCAACTACTCGTCCTCGACCATTGCTTTCATCGGGACGCTGCAGATCTCGCTGATGTACTTTGTGGGACCCGTTGTCGGTGCGGCGTTTGATCGATGGGGGTTGAAGGTGCGACCGATATCTCGATGAAACGATCGACAATCGCTGACTTTGAAAGTGGCTATATCCCATCGGACTCATAGGCTGTTGTGGTTCCATGCTCGGGCTTTCGTTCTCGCAGCGTGGCCAGATCTATCAGCAGTTTCTCTCGCAGGTGATGATGCTCTTTCTTCAGGAACGCTTCGTATTCCTCGCTGACAAGATCCAGGGCATCCTCTTCGGTCTGTTCGTATCCTTTGGTGTGCAACCAGCATTGGCCGTGATAGGTCAGCACTTTAAGAAGCACCGCGCAATGGCAATGGGTCTCGCTGCAGGTGGCTCAAGTATCGGCGGCGTCTGTCTGCCCATCATGTTCGCTCGTATGGTCCCGAAGATCGGCTTCGCCTGGACGGTCAGACTCGCAACGCTAATCTTCTTCTGCTGTTTTATGGGCGCCATGCTGTTGTCTCGGACCAAGAGAACTCCCTCCGGGAGTGTTGCAGTTATCCGAAAACCTCTACGCTTAGGAACGCTCTTCGACTTTGCAGGGTATAAAGATCCTAGGTATCTTGTGTTAGCCATTGGTTGCTTCTCTGCGAACTTGGGACTCTATGTCCCATACTACTACATTGGTGAGTGGGGAGAGGGAGACTATTCACACCGCAAGATCACTGACAGCGACGTGTGCAGAAAGTTACAGCCTGCTCCGATATCCCGATTCATCCATCCACAGCTACCTTCTCCCTCTGATCAACGGCCTCAGCTTCTTCGGCCGCATCATGGGCGGCTTCGTTGCGGACAGAATCGGCCGATTGAACCTCCTCTATCCGATGACGTTCGTCTCAGGAGTGTTCAGCTTGGCCATGTGGTTGCCAGCTAATAATGTCGCAACGATCATCGCTTTCGTCTGCCTGTACGGCTTCTCATCCGGCATCTTCATCAGCGTCATGCCGGCGGTGGTCGCTCAGATCTCGCCAGACGATAAAATCGGCGCAAGGATTGGTGCGTTGTTCACGCTTGCCGGCGTCGCAACTTTGATTGGCACTCCGATCGCTGGAAGTCTTGTGAATAGAGATTCGGCTGATGGATACCGAAGCTTGATTCTCTTTGGTGTGAGTGGACGTCGTGCAAAGTATAAGGACATCCTGCTAACATACTCTTGACCCTTCAGGGCCTCACAAACGCTGCGGGCGGTGCTTTGTTTCTTCTTGCGAGATTTCTATGCGACAGAGATTTACGGACAAAGTGGTAGCAGGACTACACCATCAAAACATGACACAGCCAAGAATCAGCCCTTCAGCAGTAACGACCAATCGAGCTAACAACGCACATGTAAGGCTATCTCTACGCCGATCACCATCCAAAACAATCTCCCGACGAGAACCACGAGAGTTATGTCAGCTCCGCCGTAGGGCCGCCTTCAATGCAGGGCCAGATCCTCAGAACCAGTGCGGACTTTCCCCCATCTTTCCCCGAGCCGATGAGACAGCGTCGAATGAGCGAATCATCAAGCTGCACGTACCCGGCTGCATTCTTGTTGAAGACGTTCTTGATGACGAGATCGGCCTTTCCATCAAGATGGAATGGTGTCCTACTCTGATTCCTCGACTCGTCGACTTCTCAGGGGATTCAGCTGAGTAGCGTGGTCAGCCTGTGCATCCGGGCTGTTGGATATTCTCGGAAGGTGCCAAATATGCTGGGACAGCAATCTCTTCTCCGCTGATATCTTTGCTACTGCTCAGCAGACGAAATCGAGGCAAGTTGAAGATTTTGTACTCTTTTCGTCGGTCAGACCTCTTATCCGCACTAACAAGACAGATGAAGGCAGTCGAGGAGAATGATCGTCGGCTGTATCTGCAGGAAATCAATACGCATCGGACTCCGAACCTTGGCGAGATCTATTTATTCACTTCCCACCCCTGCACATATCGGCTAGAGAACTCAATCCATCGCTAGCGTGATCGGCTAACTCACGACAGCCAACCTCACGACATCGACTTCTTGATGGTCTCACACCTACACACCGGAAGTCGAAACGACACTCGGGAGTTCACGAGGCTGAGATAAGTCATCCCATGCAAGGGAGTCACGATGATGACGATGACGAGAAGAACAGAGATACGACCTTTGGTCCACAATGCTTCCTCTTCCTCCGGTCTGTCCTGATCTCCCGGCCATACATCACGATTGCGGCTTCTCACATACTGGAATCCACTTTCACACTTTGAAGCCTTATCCACTTTCAATCCTCCACTTCCCTTTTGCACGAACCTGACCGCGGCTCATCCAGTCCGAGGGCGCCTAATCCTGACCCACGATCCAGCTTCGAGTCATGAATACTTCATCCACCTTCAAGCATCGATAGCATAACCTCCAAGCAACAACCATATTACCTCCACAACACATCCGCCACCATGACGACCCGCCAGAGCGACCAATACCTCCAAGTCCCCAAACGCCTCCACAACCGCAAAGCCCGGTCCAAGTCTCGAGAACGAGCGACCGAAATCATGACGGGCCACGTCGACATCCCCTCCGACTCGCAAGTCATCGTCTCCCCGCAGAAACTGAGCTTCCGATCACGCTCTCCTCCACGACCCATCCTCCGCCCAGAACCCTTCCGAAGGGCGAGCTCCAACGGTCTCGACAACCCATCCTCCCAAAACAACGACATCGAGTCTCCGCTCGCCGTACAATCCATCTACACCCCACCCACTCCCACCCCTCTCCGCCTCACAACCCTCCCCCACCCCTTC
>AFIV01000107.1:0-50485 GCA_000223765.2 Zymoseptoria ardabiliae STIR04_1.1.2 | reverse complement strand
GTTGTGAGGAGGCAGGTTGGGGCAGAGATGGATTGGACGGAGTTCTGATCAGGCGGCTTTGAATTCGTGCGATGAGGCGGCGAGATGCATGTCCGTTGGTGCGGAGTTCAGAGAGGAGCTGGGATCGGAAAGAATAGAGACGATGGACTTGGTGATTCCTTCGAGTCGACCCGGTTCCAGCGGACGACGACGTCCAGCTTCCTTCGGAGCCTTGACGACAAATTTTGCTCCTGACATCTTATCATGCGCACAGAGCGATTGCGGCCCCGGCATTAGCATCGACTCTTCTCTCATCCCTTGAAAGGATACTTCTCCCTGAACGTCCTGCCATACTTGTAGAACAGTAGCGGCGCCGGCATCAGAATCAAGCTCAGCACTCCAAAGACACCCATCCCCATTCCATATCCCAACTTCTCGAACATCGCGCTCACAAACAACGGCACCACACCTCCCAAGATACTCCTCAAAAACGCTCCTGCAGCCAAAGCGGACGCCGCATTGCTCTCATACGCATCAATGTAGTACGTCTGGACAGTGTTGAAGATACTAACTTGAGCGCCTCCAAAGAAGAGAGTTGCAGCGAGCGGTACCGGCCAGGGGAGACCTTTGTCCACAGTCCAGCCGAACCAGAAGAGTGACACCGGGAGGAAGACGGCGCCAACATTTGCCATCGGAAGGCGGTACTCGGGCTGCGCATCGTCATTGTGGCGCTTTGCGAGCCAGTTGTCCAGTCGATCGATGAAGAGGATGATGAAAATGGAGGTGAAGATGAAGCCCAGCGCAGGGCCCAGGTATGCCAGCCCGATTTGTGACTTGGTGAACTCGTACGGCGCCGAGGACCAGATTGTGGTGTATTGTGAGTAGAGGGTGTACATGCTGCTAAAGACGAGGGCTTGGTAGATGGACATTGTGAGGACGATGGGTTGGGTCGTGAGGATCTTGATGGCGCGGGTGGAGTTGGAGGCCATTTTGGAAAAGGTGGATTTGTCGCTGGCGCCTTCGACGGTGTAGGTTGTGTTGGGGTGTTTCTTCGAGAGGTGAGATTTGCGCTGTTCGAGGATGGATTGGGCGCGGCTTTCGTAGAGAAAGAAGAAGCAGACTATGGTGGTGAGACCGGCGAAGAGCATGGAGAGCCAAAAGACCCAGCGCCATTGTAGGCTTCCTACGAGCAGGCCGCCAAGGAGAGGGCCGATGCAAGGGCCGAGAAGGGGTCCCATGAAGTAGAATCCGAGGACTTGTGCTCGTCCTTTGGAGTCGAACATGTCCGAGATTGTGCCTCCGCCGTTGGCCACGCCGACGCTGCCGAAGAATCCAGAAAGGGTGCGGAAAGCGATGAAGCTGGCGATGTTGGGCGAAAGGGCGGACGCGAGTTGGAGAAGAGTGAAAATGGCGAGATTCGTCAGGTAAATCGGTCGTCGCCCGAACGTCTCACCCATCGGTGCATGGAAGAGAGGACCAATTCCGAGCATGCATACGAAGCCCACTTGGCCGAAGAGAACGGTTTGCTTGTCGGTGCCGAAGTCGCTCGCCAGTCGTTCGATCGCGGGCGCGAACATGGACGACGACATGGGGAGGAAGAAGGCGACGAGGAAGACTTGGACAGTTTGAATCCACTTCCAGGAGATGGGCCATTGCTTGGGGTCTTCATGGTCGTCGTCGCCGAATTCCACCTTCTGTTCGCCTCCTGCGTGGTTGCGTCGGTCGTGATCCAGCCTTGCATTCCCGTTCCCATTTTCTCGTAGCAGCGGCGATCGTTCATGGTCGTTTGCCGGCATTTTGCGTTCTGTGGACCGCACTGCGTGACGGTGGATTCGATGTCGATGTGGATGCAAGGTACAGAGAAGATCAGTCAATTTCCAGTGACGGCATGATGAGTGGTGTAGCGAGTTCCGCCTGTCATCTGTCACATCCTGTCACATTCATTGGGACTAGCTTGACGGAAGGATCAACATGCTTCAATATTTGATGGTCAAGCTTCATCTCTCGACGACAGGCTTTCAATTTCACGATATGTCGCTCATCGTGGCAGCAAACAGACGGACACTGCATAGATTCCAAACAAGGACGATTTCCTCGAAGGCGTACCTGCTTAGAACAAAATAGAGACAGTGGTGCTAAAAGGGTGTATGCAGCGCATTGATGGACTCCGCGGACATCGTGGCCACGATGAACACTTCTCGCTTGATGATGTGTACTTGAGTCGACGAGTAACGTGCCAACATCGTAAAGCTGCCCTCGTTCGGCCTGTGCTCGGGCAGTGAGAGTTGACCTTCAATATCTGTCTTGGAACGGTCAGCGAATATTCTTCAAGAGTGCTTGTGGGGATTGCGTGATGTGCTGATGTGCAAGTTCAGAAGGAACAATTGGTATATTGAAAAATTGGCTCTCATTGATGTTCAAGGAGTAACGAAATAGACTCATCATTGTAGGTCAGGAGGGAAAGGAATGGGAAAGCGAGAGACGTACCGATTGATCTGCTCCAGAAAATCACGAAGCCTCCATCTCTGCTGCATCACACAGCTGGCTTCCTCCTCCATCAAGATTGTCGGCACGCAAGGAGTCACACTTCCCTGAAGATCCCATGAGGGAAGGCAGTATGAACTATGAAGGTCCGCTGGTAAAGTTCATCTGGCAAACGCGATGGACATCGTCGGCGACCTTGCGGCGCTTCTGAATGTCTGACGCCTCCAGCCCACAGCCGTCTTCCTCCGGCATAACGCTTTCGGAAGTGCTGCTCTCCTCGAGAGGAGATCTCGTGGATTTGTCCTGAATGGGCGCAAGTAGCTGGAATTGTCCTGTTGCTGAGAGTGGGTATGGGGGTGAGGGAAGGGTTAGTGGTCCGAAGGCGCCATGTTGGCAACGTATCGCAGATCCGCGCGTACTGCTGGGCAGAATATCATCTCCGTCTGAGTGTGATATATGCCATCACATGCAGTCAGCTGTCGTCACCTTCGTAGTGATATTGTGTTGTGATGGTAGAAAGCTGGAGCGAGCGCAGAAGTGAGAAATCCTCATCAGCAGCCAAGACCGGACCTCACTCCGTTCTTCGCACGGGCCACATCAAGACATTGAACATCCTCTCAATCTTCATCTGATCTCGCTCCAAACAACACCCACGATCGCCTTGCTATAGAGCCTCTCCTCAACTCCGCGCACGACCATACTCACGACCGACAGCCTACCACCATAGCCCACGATGGCCGACGCCGAAATGGCCGATGCGCCTACCTCGCCTGAAGAGACCAAGCCCCAGAGCAAGAACGGCGGCTACACGGAGACGAAAACCGCGCAAAAGGCAGTCGCAGTGCGCAGCATCGAGGGATGGATCGTGGTGGTCACGAATGTGCACGAGGAAGCTTCGGAGGAGGATCTGCAAGATCTGTTTGGCGAATACGGCGAGATCAAGAATATTCATCTCAACTTGGATAGGCGGACGGGTTATGTGAAGGTGAGATAAAAGCAGATGGATGAGATGAGTGTGAGGATACTGATGGTGACAAGGGATACGTGCTCATTGAGTACCCGACACTGGACGAGGCGAAGGCTGCGGTCGAAGGCGCAAATGGAGAGAAATTGCTCGAGCAGACGATTGGTGTGGACTTCGCATTTGTGCGCCCACCGCCGGTCAAGGGCAGCCAAGGTCCGAAGGGAGGGCGTAAGGGCGGCAGACAACGCAGTCGCAGTCCAGGCGAGAGACGTGGACGTGAGGATGAAGATGAGTGAGGCACGAGGTACAATGGAGACGAGTGAGGTATGAGGCATGTTGGATGTACAGGGCATTTGGCTTTGGACGAGGATATCACAGAAGGCGCCATGGCCTCCGTTTCTGCCTTTGATGGCCAGGAAGTACCTGCACCGAGCAAGAATATTGGCGCCGACAATGGTCGGCAGGTAGAAACCGAACAGTCATGGTAAGCGCGCCACGTCAACCAGCTTGAGCTTCCACTGACTTCCTCGACCAGCTTTATCACCTTCTCCTTCACACTCACACAACAGACTTATTGTGACGACCACGAAGCTATTGTTACAGAGCTCACGCATCGTTTGTGCACTCTGCCGACAGTCATTCACTCCCCACGGTCCACCATGTTTCAACTACCCTCCGACGACTCATCAGATTCGACGCCTTTCGAGTCACCACCGCTGAGTCCAGGCACCTCTCAAACACAGACTACACTTCAAGCTCCGACTACCGCTCAAGTTCCAATTGCCACTCAACCTCCAAATGCCGACCGCACTGTCGATGAACGCACCGCACGCCTTCGAGCTACATTCCTGCGCGAGAGTCAACGCACCGCAGTTGTTGACCACAACACCTTCCTCGAGAGAGAGCGCGCACGAGAGGAGGACACATATGAGCAACCGTCATACCCGTTCGAACTCGATGAGCTCATTGCCGCAACCCGTGACCAAATCGACTCCGAGCCCTTCGACTCCGAGCCCTTCGACTCCGCGCTCAGCGCTCTCGAACCACCGTCCACGGAGCTTCCCTCGCTCGCGCTGAATGCTCTCGAGCTTCTTGAAATCGGCCATACCAATGGAGACACTGGCAACGCTCTCACGCTGCTCAACGGAATGGAGACGCCTGAGCTGGATAGAATCCCGATGATTACCAATGGCCGCCTGCCAAGTATGGATTTGCCGCCTCTAGACAACGGCACACCTGACGTACCACCGCGGCGGCATGATCACTTGCACCCCCGGCCCACCATGCATTATTTCAGCACCGGGACATCGACTCCTTACTCTGATGCTGACTCAGCAATGATGCCGGAATTCCGCAACCCCTTTCCTCCGGCCCGCGAAGTGCTCTCCTACGCACCACGAAGGACCTCGTCATTCGCGGGGTCGCCGGCCGTGGAGAGAGTCGAGATGCGGCGGAAGCACGCAGATTTGGTGGCCAGTCTGGTGGATGCCCGGGAGGAGATGACACCCGACGCAGTGAGGTCTTGGCACAGGGACTCACTCCTGCTGGTGCACCCCCGGCTAAACTGCGGCGCCGCGAACGAGGAATTTGAGAAGGTGCTGCGGCAGAACCGAAGAAGTTTGAGGAGGAGCTCGTCTCTGTGAGTGGACCATGGTAGTGGATCGGACGGCGGTAGTATGAGAGGTAGCTGTAGTTTGGAGAGCGTTGAGCGTATGAAATCCGTCTGATGAGATACCTTTTGTGTCCCATGCCTCGTGCGATGAATGTTCTGATGACGGCTAATTTGTCTGTACGGTACCTGCTACCAGTTCGCAGGCCCGAGCAATGGCAGTCTTGCGGCTCAATGCGTAGGACAAACCGCGCTCGTTGGCTTCGTACTTGACCCAGCAGAAATCCCTGTCGTAGCCTTGGGGATTGGAGTATGTAAGCTGTCCCACGCCTTCGACACGATCGAAGTACATCCTTTCAACTGCGTTGACCGCCTCGATCATGTCCTGTCGGGCGCCGTGGTCCGAGAAGACTTTGGGCACGAGAACTTCCCGATCCATGTACAGGTTCTGCGCAAGGCTGTCGAGGCCGTAATGGTGGAGCACGCCAAAGACGGAACCTTTGTACTCTCCTAGATGGCTGGTAAACTTGCCCAGGTAGTAAATGTTGTGCAAGACGTTATCCAGCGACAGTGCAAGCGCCTTGCAGGGCTCATGAAGATACTTCCAGAAGTACGCAGCCAGTGTCTCACGCTCTTCAGGCGAGGGTCTGACCTCGGGGTCCGATATTGAGCGATACGGTGTGCTTCAGTCTGCACACAGCCTCGACCATGCGGTGGAAATGTTCTCGATCCGCGGGGGAGATCCTGGCGCCTGTATAGCTTTGGTAGTCCACGGACAGTGTGAATTCCAGCATGTTGCGGATTCGCTCGGTCTCACGGCTTATAGCAGCGTGGTGTTCCGCGGGATAGTCGGGAGAATAGCGTATCTTCGCTTGGACGGTGAGGTGATCGAGCAGAGCATTGCGCTCAGGTGTGTCGGCATTGTCGGGACGGGGAAGGCTACCATGATCGACGCTTGTGCTGGGAGGTGGAGTCTGCTGGGTGCTGGCCAAGGCGATGATGGCGGTGGGTGAGAATGCTTTCTTGGGATGTCTGACTGCATTGCCTTGAGGAACTGCAGGCGGTTTATATGTCAGTCAGGTCGGGAAAATATGGCAAGGCACCTGCTGCGCCACCATATATGGCATAGCCATGAGCCACAAGATGCTATCCGTGGAGCATGCACCTTGGTTCGGTTGTTCACGCCCCAATTTCCATTGTACCAGGCTTGGAGAGCGACCGTAAGGCTGTGAGGCAGTGGTATATTGCGACAGCTAATGAGGGTTTCGTGGTAAGCTTTGATCCGAACCATAACTTGCGACCAAGCACATGACTTCACAACCAGGACGTCCAATGAGGGCCCTCGGAGAGAGAGAGAGATAGCCTGAAGGCGAATTGCATTGAACACTGAGCCTCGCGGTGCGCCTTGTACAGCGTACTGCTATCAACGACCTCTCCCGTCCGGCTGTTGATAAAAATCGACACCCAAATGCTGCGCATCCTGGAATTTCAACGCCGCATAGCTGAAGTCGTCCGCGTACGCAACGACGTTCGTCGAATATTTCTTTCCAACACTCGACAAGCCCTCGACAATGCCAGCGCCGCCAGCGACGATGTATATTGGAGCTTTGGGGTCGTTCATACCAGCTGAATCGGCGGTGTTGTTGTAGACTGGCAAGAATCGTTTGGAATTGTGGACATGCCCGAAGACGCCGATGTCGACTCCGTATTTGTAGAAGAGGTCTTCGTAAGCAGCTTGGCAGGGAGCGCAGATGTTGGAGTCTGGTGAGTCGCCGCCGGTGGAGTACCAGGGACGATGACCCGCGGCGACAATCCAGGGCGTGATGCTTCGGTCAACGGATGCGAGATCTGCTTCAAGCTATGCGAGTTGCTGACCTGGAGCGCCAAAAGGTCCACCGTTGAGACCAGCGCTGCCGCCCTGCCCGGAGGGGACGTTCGGGAAGTTGGTCTCGGTTTTGAACATGACGGCGTGCACCATGCCGTATTCGAAGGAATACCAGAACGGTGGTACAGCTAGACTTTTTGCTTTGGCAGCGTTGGCTTGAGCATCGCTGCTGTTCGAGGTGGAGGGAAGCCGGCGGGCATGTTGTTGCCGAAGCGGACTATGAAGTCAGTGAAGTTCTTCTGGCCTTCGGGACAAAGACCGCTTGTGTTTGGGAGCTCTTGGCAAGCGGCCTCGTGGTTTCCAGGAGACACCATGTATGCTTCTCTGCCCGCGATCGGAGCGAGCTGGTCGTAGAAGTTCTCGAGGACGGCCTCGTATGCAGCTTCGCCATCCAAGGCGTTCTTGGTCTTGAGGTACCAATCGTCGGCAAAGGCGAAGCCGCCCGGATGGATGACCACTTTGTAGTCGTTGATGGTGGTTGCAAGCCGGCTAATGGTGGAGTGTTCGAGAGCAGGGTCGATCGTTGGTATCGAATTTCTCTCTTTGCTCGTGAAGCCGTCTTGTCCGTATACGCCAAGGTCGATCACAACGTCCATGTTGAACGGAGTTAACTCGCCGGCTGTGCGAGGCGAGACAAAGTGCTTCATGCTCGAGTTGCCAGAGGCGACCTTGTAGTAGTAAGTCGTGGCCGGCTTCAGTCCTGTGAGTGTTACGGTGTTGTACCACGTTCTGGACGTAGCATAGGTCTGCGAGTTGGAATAACCTGCCACGGTAGACTGCTGCTCGACGTCCCGTATGTGATACAGCTTTGATCTTGCCTGGCATAGGTGTTCCATCCCACGGACATGGCTGACGTTCATCAGTCGAGTGGACGAGTGTTTGCAGGAGACAGGGCGATCCTTACGGTCTGGACCAGCGTAAGTAAGACGCTGCTGAACGGGAGTGGTTATATCGGCAGAAATTGCACGGAAAGATGCCTCGCCGACCGAAAGGGCCGCTATGACAGGGACAGCAACGGCAACCATTGTTCGAATGTGGTGTAAGGCTTGCAAGATGGCTGGGGTGCGGAAAAGCACGTGAGGTCAGGTTATATAGAAACATTCCGGCGGGAGTACTCAGCCTCGAACATGCACTATAAAAGAGCGAACGTTGGCGCTGTGCTCGTGCAACTCATGAGTGATGTGATTGGCCAAGCTTCAGTATTGTGTAGGTGAATGTCCCTATAACCGAAGCTTGAATCCAAACACCCCGGAGGTCTTCACCTTTATTGGCTGCATTCAGGGTGGCCCTGATTTGAATGTTTCTCCGGATGGGCGGTTGCTATGTTCTGCCTGCAAATTTGCCGCCGGAGGTCTCCGGACCTCTTGATAGCTACCGGTCGTCTAGGACGCAGTGGCTGATTGTTCGATCCGGGTCGGTAATCCCTTCGAGGCGTGGTGGAGTGTGGTATGTTCGTTGTACTGTACAAGTGGCAAGTCGAGTTGAGTCTTGAAGTCCTGCGTCCCATCTCATCTCCAATCTTTACATCCACTGCATGACATCGGCCTTCACTTCGTCGATGTCCCTGAGAATTCCTTCCCAATCGAGCCAGCTATCATCGGTGGGAAGCATGCTTGCCATGTCTGGCGGAAAGCTGAACATCGAGTCCGAGGCATTGAGTGGCAAGTCGTTCATAGTCATGCCTACCAAAGCAGGGTTTGCAGCGAATTGTGGGTCGAGAAACGGGTCGTTCCAAGCGATGTCTTCCATGGGAAATGGAATTGGAGCTGCTTGCGTCGTCTGATCGCCGTCCCGAAATGTTGCAGCTTTCTTGTACAGCTTCGTGATCGGCTTCCAGAGCATGCCACTCGGGCCATCGGCCACGTCTACTGCATAGCGAGACATGCCCTTTTCGACCAGATCCCAGGCCTCATTGGCTTCTGGTGTGCCGCGCATGGAGCAGAGGCTTGCCAGTGCGACTGCGATGGCATGCCACGGCGCCCACGGCATACGTCGCCATGCGCCGCCCATCTGTTGCCACAGCTCATCAGCTTGCCGAAGGATGTTGACCGCCAGCGCCATGACCCAAGGACTGTCCACTCGTGGCGGAGCACTTGTGGCATCAAGCTGCATCGGTCGCACAGCACGAAGAATAGTCTGGTGGCAGGCTGCTTCTGCGATTCCTTTGAAGTCCCTGTGGAGTGGTATACTCAGATCAAGATGTCGAATGTGGTTCTCGTACACATTTTTCTGATAAGCGTAGGCTAGCTCGAGGCGCTTCTGCCAGGTCTGCTCTCCCAGCGTTGATATATCCAGAACATGGGTCCGCAGGTGCATTGATGATCCGCGCGCAGCTACAAGGTACAGCGTCATTTCGGTGAGACCTTCACGAAGTGTAAGGGACGTAGAGGCCGGACCAAAATCTTCATCATTGACGTTGCTGGGTAGATGTCTTGTGAACGTATCAGGATGTATCGTTGGCTCTGAACCACGGTCCACAGATCCGTAGCAGTCGACGAATACAATCGCATGCCACAGGCGACGTTTTAGCTCTGCGATGTAAACGCTCTCCCCAGGAGTCTCCTTGTGAATATTCATAGCTCGAGCAATGCGGTCGAGCAACGCTATCAATGTCCATGTCCGGCGACTACAGTCTAGTATGCGCACAGAGGTAACGTAAGTGACAAGCGCTTGTAGCGTGGCAAGATCGGTGGTCGTCAGTGCATCAGCCTTGTACAGAGCGACGTCGACCATCTGTCGGAAACTCAGAACCAGCTGTTCTCTGGACTTGCCATAGCGACTTTGACATTCTTCCGCGTTGAGGGAGTTAGCTCCAGCATACTGTATGGCCGCTTTGAGTGCTTGATTGCACGGCGCATCCGATTCTTTGCCAAGGTAAGGCTGGTCGTCAACGACAAAGGCCTTCAGGGTGGGGACATGGAAGATCTTGTACATCGGCTCGACGTATCGTAGATATGCATCGAACATCTCCATCGCCATTGCGGGCTCAGGCTCGGTGGTTGCGCCAGGCATGATGTAGATGGCTCCTGGCGGGCAGAATATGAATTCGAATCCTGCGTGGGTAGTTGGATGATCGCCGTTCGCCTGACCTTGCACAGATGGGGGCGACAGGTCAGGAGACTCATCGTCGTCGCTGTCGTATGCATCCTCTTCGAATGCTTCGGCGAGCGCTTTCACCTCGGTCGTCAAAGAAGACCAGAAGTTTCCCGCAACATATTTCGTTGTGTTTGGCGAGGCACTTTCGACAATACTGGGAGAGCCGGGCGAGCCGGCGTTCGTCTGAGCAGAAGATGAGGATTGCCCAACTGAACTCGTTCGTGACTCGATCGGCTTTTCATCGATATTGCCATCGCCTTGGATGGTACCCACGAGTCTTTCAAGCTTGAGGATGCGCTCCCGAAGCCCAGCATCGACTCCCTTGTCGGCCCTGGCTCGGGGCTTGCGTGTGCTGGGTTTGCAGGTACTTCCAGCTCGACTGCAGGGACCGCACGGATATATGCGGTCGCACTTCACTTTCTTCCGTTGGCATTCCCGGCAGGCCAAATGAAGACTATTGGAGCTCTTCAAGGCGGGATGGTCGGCGCCAAGCAGTCCGGTATTGTCCTTGCTCGCAGACATCATCGGAGCGCACTCAACCCGAGCGCGTGAAGTGGCATAATCTTGCAGAAAGGGCCAGTGGGTCTTGAGTGATCAGCCAGGATAATCAAGTGCATGTATAGTTCTAGAGCACATCACCGCGTCAGAGGTTCAGGATTGTGAGGTGTTATCCGGCGAAGGATCCGCCAAGGAATCCGCCGGCGAGGGGGGGATGTTGATAACGCGGGATATCGATCGCTTCCTCAATGCAGACATCATCCTTAGAGGTGGCCATCAGAAAACACCACCAATCCCATCCATACCTATGGTTCCGAGGTCGGACTGACAGCAATGGGCGATTAGATGATCTTGTGGCTTGACTGAACTTGCGGAGCTGGGTTCGTGTGGTCAAACTAAATCTCCAATGTCCATGTCACGGGCTCCCACAATGCTATTTGCTAACTATATGGCAGACTCGAAATCAATTCTCCTTCAGACGACAACGATCTCACCGCCTCCCGGTGGCACGGTCGTAAATCTCCTGCCGTTGCTTCTCTGCTTCAGCCCGCATCACAATCACTTCAGCCGCCCATCTCGCCTTCAAGTCGCTCTCGAATTGAATGGGCTGCCAACGAGTTGAAAGTCCACATCGAACATCACTGCCCGTCTCGACATCTGCGACATCGCATGGGACGTCGGGTATACCATAGCATCGCCCAGCAGTGTCAAGTCCCCCAAGCCATCGATCCATCCGACCCTTTTCGGCTGTGACTCGCACTTTCAGCTTATTCTGGTACGTAGACCCCATGGTAGAGGTGAACCCATCGTTTTCATGATCTAGAATTCCCAGCAGATCCTCACGGCGGTGCGGGACCTTGGCCTCGAGCGCTTGATTGACAGCTTCGCGGTGCTGAGCTTCTGCTTTCCGGATTTTGTCAACGGCAGCGTCCATGCGTCGTCGATGTTTCCATTCATAGTGGTCATGTCTCAGCGGGGAGGGTTTGAATCCATTGATGCCCAACTCGCTGTTAGCTGGGGCATCCCTCTCATACGTCAGGAAATGGAGATTTTTCTGCGTGCTGTAGCTCTGCCGTATGACTTCGGCTTCGTTGTAGGCTTCCTCCATGGCCTCGACGCCGGCATCGACTTGGTCGGAATACTCTTTCCTTCTCGCCTGGTCGAGTTTGATCTCGTCCTCGATTCGTTTTAGCTTGGCACCCTCGTTTTCTTGCAGTGTCAAGCCGCCGCTGTCGAAGTGGATGGGCTCCATAAGCTCGAGGAAGTTTCTCATACGAAACTTGTGATTCTCCCTTCGCAGATGTGCTTCAAACGATGGATTCATAAGCAGCTCTCCATCTGGGCCCCTGTCGTTGCTGACAACTGGTATTCTCTTGGATATGGCGTTTGAATTCACCGCATAGGCCCGGCCGCAATCAGCAAGAAGACGCAATTGATGCCTCATGAAGGAGGAGACAATAGTTTCACCGGGATCCGCGCGCTGTGAGTTGCGAATGACACCTCCAGCCGTACGCATGACAAGTAGCTCCTGGTCCGCCTGCAGTCGCAAGAGTTTGTCCAGTCGTTTTTCTTGCCGTTGGACGTATGCAAGAACTGGCTGACGTTCGGCTACAGCAAGATCCAGCTCCGCATTCTTTCGGGCGTCGAGTGCTTCCGTCTCAAAGTCTCCCGATCTTCGTGGGATATGCATAAGCGAAGCTCGCAGTGAGTCTACTCTATATTGAATGGCCTTCGATTGTAGGCCTCCGAGAACGGGCTCGTGCATTGTTCATCCAGAGCTGTGGAGGGAGACTTGGTCTTAGCCGGGCCACTCTTTGTGCATGATGGGCCTTTTGCATGGCCAGTAAGTCATGTCGGAATTCTCTGCGCTTGCACACGCGAAGTCGGAGCCAACGCAGTCTATTTCGGACCCAAGCCGCCCAGGTTCGCGGCAATCGAAATCCGATTTCCTGTGCATCAATGTCCAGGATTCTTAATGCCTTACGGCGAGATCTTGGTGTTACCTTGGTGTGCCTCAATCCGGGAAGTATGTCGGCCGTGGTGACTACTTTGGGCTGTATCCTACGGCTCTCAAGTATTGGTCGACAGAGATGCAGTACGATTGCTCCCCTTTGTGGTGGTAGGACTGATTATTTCTTTGTTCCGGCCGCTGTGATCCGCATTCATCCGTGGAGGATTCTTTGACGTGATACACAATTGACAGAGCTATGCCGACTTGCGTTCCTCGAAAGTAGTCTGCTCGGGACACCCGCTGACCCGTAAAGTTGCAAGTGCATGAACGAGAGGCTTGGCTTTCACGTGCCAAAGTGGCTAAAATGCGCACGGGCCTCCAGCTTCGTGCACGGCTGGCTCTCCACAGATTTGTTGCTGAAGACATCTAGCACTTGTCAAGAATCATATCTTGAAACCGACATCGACTCTCTGGGTTAACATATCCTGGCCTGCGCAAATCCATACAGCGCATCGCGCACTTCCATGCCACAGGCGCCTCCCTCCCAGCAAACGTGGGAAGCCATAGAGCAGCCATGTCGCGTTGCGAAACTGACATTTCTGCTTCAGACGCATTAAATAAAGCCGCATTGGCCTTCAAGCAATCATGGCGGCGCAGAAGCCTAGCGACTTGTCCTTACCTCGCAGTGGCCACCCGGACATCGATGGAGCAGAGATCGCTGCCGATTTGTGTAGAACCATCCGTATCGCCCAGAACGCTTTGAACGGTCTTTCTGAAGAAGCTCAAGAGCAAGGTCGGGCCCTCGATGAACAGCGACTGGAGGCCCCACGTGCTGGGCCACAAGAAGCCGCCTCGTCCCCAGCAAGGATTTTGATCATGCATGGCCAGATTGCTGTGGACCTCGAAAGGTTCTCTCCTGGAGATCAAGCCAAGATCCTTCGTGCGCGCCTTCAACCCCTTAACGAGGAACAGCGCAAACAACACTACGCCGACGGGTGGTCCGATGACGTTCGCGAGAACGTCGACAATCTCAGGCCCGGTGACATTGTCCATGTCTTACTCCTAGAGCCACTTGGGAATTCCAAAATTGCCGTGTGGGACTCTCAGCGCGTATCGCTGCCCTGAGGTGACTTTATCTTGAAGCCATACCGCGCCATTGTTCATCATTTGGGCGAGCACGAGTGGCATGGAAATCTGATAGAGACTAGAGGCGATCGAGGTCTCGCGGGTCTGCCGAAGCGCGAGAGGGAGTTGTATCGCAAGATCAACGATCAGGAAGCGGGCGGAGGAAGACGCCATTCGGATTACATTCTCGAAACACACGGCCCTCTGAGACTGAAAGAGACTTCGTTCATGAACCTGGTTTCCAAAATCTTCTCCTACCGACACATGATCCAGCAAACAGGGACGCGTCTCAAGGAGGCGGACTTCCTTCCATTCTCCAACGAAGTCGACGGAGTGTACCACAGAAACCGACTTGCACGCGGAGCGATTCGCAACGACAACACCAACAAGCCAGGAGCCAATGTCAACAAAGCGTACGCCTCGGAGCCGCAGAGCGACAGGACGGATGTCTCTTTGAGTACATTACTGGAGGATATGCAACGAAGCGCTACACGCCCTCGAAAGGAAGCGTCCACGCGTCCCAATCTTTCGTCCGCAAATCGATTTCCGCTAGGAAGCAGCCGTCGCCATTCTCTCAAGGGATCGGAGCAACAAGACCCTCAATGCTTACCATCGAAGATGCCGCCACTCAGTAGTGCAACGACCGTCCAGCCACAGCCTTCAGCTCTGGAGGTTGTAGACGAGAGCATCACAAATGCCTTTCTCCTCCGCCAGCTTTCGCGCAAGCGATTGAAGCGAGCCGACTCCGCTTACGACGACAGTGTGGAAGTGGATCAAGATCATCCTTCGAAGCGTCACTGCATGAAATTCGATCCGAACGAGTTCTGCACCCCAGTGAGCTTGTTGGCATGGCATGTTATCGGCATAGCTGGCATTAGCAATGCCATTAGTTATTGGCATTGCTAATAACGCTAATAGCTAGCATTAGTAGAGGGTGTTATACTATGCTAATGCTATATCGAGATACTAATGCTAATAAGGGTGTTGTTAATATAAGGGGTGTTGTTGCATAACATTATAGACTCTATACCTGCGCGTATATCTGTACCTACGTATGTATTAGCAGTTAATTATTAATTGTAACATTATTGTATTACTACCCTTACCGTCGCTATATTCTCGCTCCTTCGAAGGAAGCCTATAACCGATAAAATTACCCTTAATGTCGCTAGCCCTCGTTACGACCGAACCCTCTATAAGGATACCTTCTTAATTAAAGACGTTAAATATACTCGTTATATAGCTATAGCTACGCCGAGCAATAAGAGTAGGAGGGGGAAGTCTACTATATAGAAGGCTAGTAAGCTAGTATTATTATTAAGAGACTCGAAGAAGTACTTCTATTACTATTACTACGAGGTTAGCGGAGGTAAGTAGACCTTACTATATTATAACAATAGTACTAGTAGTACTTTAAACTACTTACTTTATAAACACTAGCTCGATAGAGCTAGTAGTAAGCGTATTATTAGTACTATAGGATTAATCGAGTTGTCCTTTAATAGCGGTATAGTATACTAGTAGCTTACTAAGGACTATACTATTACTAAGTTTAAAGACCTCCTCGTTCGCTAGATAGTATATTACTATATCGCCTTCCGAATAGTCGAGAACTAGTACTTCCGCGATCTTATTACCTTCCTTAACTCCTTAATAGGCTCTTTCTTACCGCGTACGGCGTCGACTGTAGATAATAGATACGTATACGAAGGAGAAGGCGGCGGTATAGCGAGAGCTAAGGGACTTAATTAGTAATATATATCTCTCGTTCGATAGCTAGACCTCGCTAAACAACTACTTAATCCTTAGCGTCTTCGCTTACTTCGTTAATAGTAGAGGTAATCGTAGAACGAGGCTACTAGCCTTTAGAAGGACCTATAGTACGAAGTTAGCTAAGAACGAGGCGGCCGCTCTTATAGAAGTTATCGAGGAATATAGCCTTTAAAAGCGGCTCGGATACTTTATATACGATAACATTAGTACTAACGATACTATAATCGACCTTCTTCTTAAGTAGCTCTACCTATAATAGACCGCCGTATAGCGGACTACTCGTAGACTACGCTACCTTAGCTACGTTATAAATCTATATACGAGGGCGTTATTACTCGGCGCTAGAGCTAGTAAGGCGTTAGCGGCTCTCGAGGCTAAGGTTAAGAAGGGAGCGGTCGACGTAGTAGAGGCATTCTAGAGCGAGAAAGGTCCGGTTAGTATACTATATAATACCGTACGGTTTATTCGAGGATTACCGTAGAGGATTAAGCGATTCGTAGGTATTGTTATTAGTAGAGTTTTAGAGCAATTCGATAAGCTAAAGGTAAGTTTCCGAAGTAACGCTATACTAGCTAATTTTCGAATTAATAATTAGCCCCTATACGCGGCCCGTATAAGGGACTTTCCGCTACCGCGGCTCCCGCGACCCCTTAATCTTTAACCTTATTTCTTATACCTTCTATAACACCTTACTAACTACCTTCTTAGCTTATCTAAGACAACGATACGCGCTAGAACTCTACCTACTATATAATTACGAGGGCTCTCGAGCTATAAGAGAGAATTAAGAGGTTTATAAAGGGCTAGCTAAAGGAATATAAGTAGGAGAAGGCTCTTAAGGACAACCGGCTAAAGCTATAGTAATAGAAGTAGCTCGATCGTATTTACGATGCCCTTAAGACGTTCGAGGTAGCTACTATAGACTCGTAAGGCAATTAGCGTAACCTATTCGACTAGTATCCGACTATTAGCTTTATCCTAGATACTATCGATAACTTTAAGACCGAGGTTATAGAGGAGCTAGTCTATAACAAGTCCTTCGAATATATCTTAGGCTACTATAACTACGCGTAGAAGAAGACTAAGAAGTACTATACCCTATATAATAAGATACTAATACTCTTTACCGCTATCTACCTTAACCCTTTAATAAAGAAGTAGTAGTTTAATAGTTAATAGTAATAGCCGGAGTAGGCTAGATAGAGCGATATAGTTTATAAGTAAGTACTAGAGCTCTAGAGCGAATATAAGGGCGTAACCGCCGCTCTATTATATATAATAACACCTACTATAGTACTAACTAAGGATAGTATAGATAGCCGTCTACGTAAATTTAAGCGGCTTAAGACAACTTACCGGCCTTCTACTACCCTCGTCGACGAGCTTAAGGAGTATCTAACGACTAATCTATTACTAGACCCTTAGTAGATAAGCGGTAAATATAATAAGGCTATTCCTACGTTCGATTACTTATAATACTAGTACTACCGTCGATAATAATAGCTAAACCTCTTACGTATAGTATTCGACTACCTCTTAATCCCCTTAATAAGCGATAACCCTAAGAGGTCCTTTAGCGCTAGTAGAGACATAATAACCTACCGTCGTTTATAGCTAAGCGGCGATATTATTAAAGCCTATACCTTCCTTCGTAGTATATTTAGTCTACCGGTTAAGAAGAGAGCTAGTATTACAACACTAGCCTTTAATAATACAGACGATATTAAGGCTAATCTTAAGCAATAGCGCTAGCAACAGTCCTTCTAATACTTATTCGTATCGACGGAGGTAGACTTATAGAGTTAGGGTAAGGTTAATAGTTAATAGAGCCGTTCAATTTATCTACTATTTACAACACTACCTTCTAGCTCTTATTAGAATACCTTATTTAGACTAGCATGCCAATAGTATGCTAACAACACTAATAGCTGGCATTAGTAGGGGGGGTTATGCTATGCTAATCTATGCTAACAAGCTCACTGCTGCACCCCTCGAGCGACCGCACAGGCGAGCAAGGCGCGAGATGAGATGTTGTCTGCACAGGAGAATGTCAATGGCTCAGAGATGCCGGTCGTTGCCCGGCCTGGCAAGACTGACGCCACCGCTGCCATGGCAAACCTTTGTCACACAACAGAAGGTGCAGCTGCATCGGAAACGAATGGAATTCGATGCTCGACGCGATGATTGCTACGACGCGACTGATCAAAAGACCCTTCTTACATTCGACACTGATCCGAAGAATGTGATGGACATCTCCGCAACGATATCAGGCTCGAGCATGGTCTCCACGTCAGCATACGCTAGGGGAGGAAGAGCTTGTGTGTACAACGCTATGGATTCGTCTTCATTGCGGCTTGTATGGTAGAGTGGGCAAAGACTCTCTTGAGCTAAGTCCCCTGAACAGAAGCCTTGCGGACTTTGAGCTGGGGTCCACGAGTTCACGAGTTGGAACCATGGGGCGGGTGAAGGTCTCTCCTCCGCAGAGCTGGGACGTCTTGTTGGGACCAAGTGCTACTGTTGGAAGCTGTCTGACCAAGCTCGCAATGTATTTTTCTTTCCTCAAGGGCTCTTTTGTCTTGCGTGGCTTCGTCTGGATGTGTCTGCTTGATGGCTTTGTTTGCGTGGTATTTTCGCAGCATTCCTGCGAGCTGTTGCGGTGCCCTGATCATTCCTTTCACCATTTGAGCTGACTTCATGTACCAACCAACCCTGCAGCTCAGCTTCAATGTTCCCTCTTTCGTGATCGTCCCGGAACAACCCCGCGCAGCCTTCTTCACCGCCGTCTCGTACCAGTCAAAAGACAGTCTCACAGCGCGCTCGCCACCATGACCGATGGCGAGAATTCCAACGCAGGAACATCGGCGACCCTAGCAAAAGCCAGGAGGCCAGAACGGTGCAAACCACCACAATCCCTCTCGACATCCTTGCAGGCCTGATGTTTACTTGCAAGACGGATTGGATCAAGGAGATGACATTCTACTCCTTGTTCTCTAGAGTGCCACGGTTCGACGATGGCCGCGGACTCGGCAAGATCATGTGGGATCGAAAAAGGCGAACCTGCTCAAGATGTCACCTAGAATGATCGCCAAGTTGGAGAAGGACGGCGTTAAAGCAGCAAGAACAACAGGCGATCCCGAAGTGCCGCGAGAAGCGCACATCTGCGGGTTTGAGATCACTGTTGGCGAATGCGCGCCATGATGGAAATCAACCAGCTCGATATGCTAGACGCCGCGCAGGCGGAAGAGATCATTGCCGAGCGGAGGAGATGACGGACGTGGAGAAGCTACCAGAAGAGCTTGAGAGCCCGCAGAACGTGCCAGCGCCAATTTTCGGCGGCGCACGACGACAAGACAAAAGCCAATGCGCAAGGATCTGGCTGATGGCGAGAAGAAGTCTCAGGGCATTCATCGAGGGGCAGAGTGATGCGCGGGTCGGATCCTCGATGAAGACGTCAGACGCCGAGCTCGAGCGGCCAAAGTCATCGCCGAAGGAAAGAATGACTTTGTGTGGCGAGAACACATCGTGCTGTTTGGAGGAAACACTTTCGCGGCGTTTGCGCAGAAGACGACCTTCTGTCGCGAGCCATGGGGCGATTCAAGTTCAGATCAAGGCATCCCTTTGCATGGCAGCACATCGCAGCGAAGTGGAAGCAACGGCCCTGACGCGGAAACATCTGGTTATAGCGTTGCAAAATGATTTCCGAGAGAGGCGCCGTATTGGCTCGCATTGTTTTGCATGGATGAATGGAACGCGGGGCGCCGTATTGGCTCGCATTGTTTGGCATGGATGAATGGAACGCGTGAATTTTGGGCCTTCTTCATCATGACTTGGTGGAGATCACATTCCCTACGAGGTGGACATCAGTCGCCGGGTGAGAGGAGTTGGATGCTTTGTCTCATTGGCGTTTTCGAAATGTTGGCATGCAGAATTTTCAGCGCCGCGATCTTACAGCTTGAAGAATGCTTTTTACTTGACTCACCTTATTCAGGAAATCGAGCCGGGCGTTAGCTGGAGTTGGCGGCCGGCGCTAGGTAGCTTTCGCAGAGACGAATTTATGTCATCATGCCAGTGCAACCAACCATTCCAAATCCGGGTCTTCTTCCCTTGCAGCAGACCATACTTGCAAGTCACCAGTCACCACCACCCCCCACCAGTCCACATCGCCGCCTCACCTCCTGTTGGTCCCGCTCAAACGGCACCCGCACGACTCGACCCTCCGTAGCTTTCGTAGTATATTGCATTCTCCACAGGAGAAATTGAAACAGAACCACTCCGATATCCTGCCACCATCCCCCCCCCCCCCCCCCCCCGATCCAAGCCCCTGACCCTTACCCCCTCTCCGGGGGGTTCAGTGGGAGGGGTTGGGGATGGAGGGGAGGTCGGAGAGTAGGATGGATTGGGGATGGTACCCGATCTCGTAGGACTTGGCGATGGCGGCGGCGATGACGGCTTGGGCTTGGGGTGTCGTTGATGGAGTGCCCGCCCGAGGGTGTGGACATCTCAGCCGTTGATGAGGGTGCGGGTGACTTGTGCGGACCCGAGTGCGAAGTGGCAGGTGAGTGGTCCCGAGGAGGGAGAACTGCATTGCGGGCCTAGTGTAGAGCACTCCACACCTACCATGTATATCCAGACGAGCCTCCCGTGATAAAAAAAGTGACGGGAAATGTCCAGAAGTAAAGGTACCCGGGTCAAAAGCCGTGAAACTAGAAGGAAACTTTGCGTGGTAGTTGAGAGCTAAGGTACTCGCATGCACCTCACGTCTGCTTATAATCTCAACGAAGAGAAATTCCTGCCAAAAAGTCAGAGTGCAACGCTCGTTGTCGTCCAAGAATTCTTCACGATCCGATTCCAGAGTCACGAACCCATCGCAGTGTGCGCTTCAAATGATGTCGGCGCACGACCCCTCGAAGAATAACTTCGTTCCACTCAAAATACGTATATACACCCGAAGAAACGCCACATGCATCTATGCATCGCACCGAGGTATACCACAAGCACTTCAGCGCGCCAGAACGCCACCCATGCACATCCCCTCGACAGCCACGCCGAATGCCGACCTCACTCCATCCCCTCACTCCATCCCCCCCGAATAATTCATCAAAGGCCACACCTGTCCTCCATGCCCCGACAACGCCGCCTGAGCCATCTCCATACTGCTGATATGATCCGGTACCTTCACCACACCCCCGCCATTGACGCCACCCGAAAGACCCATCAACCCGCTGGTGTCGTTCATATACCCATTACTCTGTTGTCCTCCGCTCGGCAGACCATTCGTAGCAGCAGTCGTACCACCCGAGTTCGGTGCAGAAGTGCCGTTCGCATGTGACATGTCATTCCCCACCACGCTCATCATCATGTGGTCTGTGAAATGCCTCCAGGCTGCTGGATGGGAGTGGCCATACCCCTCTGTCCCACCATTCGCCATGAAATTATTCGTCGACAAGGCATCGGTGTACGCGGCCATGAAGCCTGCGTTACCGTTCGAGGGCTGTGGCGGTTGAGATCCGTTATTGTGGGCGTTGAGTTGCGCTTCGAGTGAGGCGGCATTGGGTTTGACGTCTTGCTGTTGATGTTGGGGATATGTGCCGTCGAAAGAAGGATAGTGGAAGGTGGGCGGGTAGGAAGAGTAGGAAGAATCGGTGAGTTCGGGATTCGACTGAGATGGTGGTTGTGAGTAGCCGTTGGCGGTGCTACTGGTGTTGTTGGAGTAAGATGTGTTGTCATATGCTTGAGCGGGTTGGTGCGTGTGTTGTTGAGGCTGTGGCTCTGAGGAGGTCTCGGTGGTGGAGGCAACAGCTGCGGAGGCAGTCTTCGCTGCGATGATGCGGGAGAGGTTGCCGAGTGATATCTCGATGATTGATCTGACGGCGACTTGGAGTTGGGGAAGTGCTCCGAGAAGTGCTCCCACGTCAGCGAAGACAGCCAGCCATTGATCCATATCCTGACGCAGGCGAGTGAGATCCGAAGTAGTGATCGTGTCCCTCCGCTCAGTATATGCAAAGAGCGTGGTAAAAATGGCCGCGAGGAAGTTGACCGAAGAGTACCACGTAGTATCCAAAGACTTCCGATCCTTCAGCTGTGTAGCGCTGGCCAAAAGGCGAGACGACCAGGTCAAACAGCTGTCCAGATTGGACTGCATCGTCTGCTCCGACATCGATCGACAGAGAGAGGGGTGGTGAAGGAGCAATTTCGCCTCTGCCATTCCCATATCGAGGTACAATGCGCAAACGCGGTCTTCGTCCTTGGCTTGCGACGGGGAGAATTCCGCAGGCACCTGCGCTTCCCACTCTGCCAGCTCTTTGTCGAGATGTCGCAGATTGGCGTCGTATTGACCGGTGGACTTGACCGAGTATATGGATGAGTAGATCTGAATGATGATCCTGACCAGCTTGAAACCTTCGATGCCGGCTCGGAATGAGCAAATCTTCTTCTCCGTGCCGTTTTCACTTCGAACAGTGTCGTCCACGGCGTCGGGTATTTCGATATCGAAGTCTTCTATACGGAATGGCATTGGACGACCCAGCTTACCGCTGATGTGGACATGGAGGATGAGCAGGGTCCAGAATGTGCGTTTCCGCATCTCCAGATGATGGGCGTCACGCTGGGATGGAGAGGTCTGCCATGCTTTTGCGGACCGATGCAGTCCAGACTCCAAAGCCACACCCATTACCATATTCGTGAACATCCATGCTGCGCCCGGACGTGGCTGGTTTCGAAGTTGGGAGCAAATGAGCGTCAGTGCTTGGATGTCCTCCAGCTTGTGGCCTGTGATGAGATCTGGAATAAACTTGAGCGCATACTGGTAATGGCTCATGGCGTCGTGACGAGCCTGCTCGTTGGCGTTTCGGGAGGAGAATTGAAAGTTGATGATGGCGAGGACCATGTGTACCATGACCGTCTCGGCGTGCGTTGGCTGGTAATTTTGATGGTGGATGCGCTCGAGGAGATCCATGAAATGAGGCTTGTGGAGGACAGGCGTGAACGGCGTGACGGAGCGAAAGAACCATTCCGCATACACCTTGCACTGTTCGTAGGGTGGCATCGTCGGTACAAAAGGTTGTGCCCGACCGAATGCATGGCTGAGAAACGTCCGATATGACATCGCAGAGGTCAACGGGTCGTGCTCCGAAGGCATGAACTCGGCGAGGTCAATCTTCGTGCCGAAGAGGGCGAGCGATGTCCCTTCAATCGGACTCAGCCAGTTATTCCCACTCTGCACACCAAGGTAGTTATCCCCAATACACCCGGCGCGAAAGTCCGGCAGCAAGCTCGTCTGGGCACTCCTCTCCTCCGGCGCCGCAGAAGCAGAGGCAGCCGAAGGAGGATATGCACCATGATGATCCGAATTCCACGCTCCGTTCTGAGTCTGGCCCCAAAATGGTATCGAGGCATTGGTCGGCATGTGTCCATGAGGTATGACCTGAGGAGGCTTCGGCTCGACACCATTCTCTTTCAACTGCTGCTGTAGCTCGAGGAGGTACATTTTCAGCGAGGCATTCTCATTCTCGATGACCTCGGTATGGCCGCGGGAGGTCGCTCGGCCGGTGATGCGGTCGGTCGTCTTGCATTCGCTGTTGTTTTGGAGGCAGGGTGAGCAGCCGCCGGGGCGTGCGTCGCATCTTATCTTACGTATCTGTGAGGTATCCTTCTGTCAGTGAGGCCGTCCGGCGTATGTCACGAAGACCATGCGACCGCAATGCGCGGATCTCACCTTGCACCGGTCGCAAGCTTGCCCTGTCCGCGTCGAACCACCACCGCTGCCCTTTTTCTTCCCACCCGAGGATGATGTGCCATTCGCGCCATTGCCGTGATTGTTGTAGTCTCCTCCATTCCCGCCGTCGTGCTGTAGTTGTCCGTGGTACTGCTGTGTGTAGTCGTGATGCTGCTGCTGCTGTTGCTGCTGCTGATGTTGTTGATGCTGATCCAGGGCCAGTCGGGCGACCTTGTGCGGCGACTCTCCCCGGTCATGACCATCGTCGCTGCCACCGGGGCGCTTATTCGAAGATGGCATGTTCCGTGGTTCTCGTGCGGAGGATGAGGCTCTCACGCACGGAGGATGCCGTGGAGAGATGCGGGCGTGTTTCGAGGAAAGTGGTCAATGCTGTGACAGGGGCGGGGGGACGAGGGGAGATTCTAGATCAAACGTTGTTGTGGTGGGAGGTGAGGTAACGGGAAGGAATGCATGAAGACGGTAGACAGCTACAACGACATTCAACATTGGAGGACCAACTGCTCTCGGTACCTTAGTTCTACTTGATTGCTCTGTTAGATCCGCGCCTCGTTGCTTCTTCTTGGTCGAAAGGGAAAAAGGTCCAGCCCCACGGGAGCGTCCGTCTGACATCGTCTTCCGATTGGCCTCGCATCTTTCACAAACCTACGACAGGGCATCTTCACAAACCTCACCGTCCACTGTCCGGAACAAAATCCACCATACAACATACATCCGAACCATACAACAAGAAAGGCCGATACTTAAAAACCCACACGAGACGAAAACCCCCCCCACAATGGAACGCCTCCTCCTCCCCCACTTACCCTCCTCCCACACCCTCCACATCGCCCTCTACACGAACCTCCACAACGCCGAATTCCTGCACACCCAACTCCTCCAAGGCAACCCCTCCTTCGAATACGCCTTCCTCGACGCCGCCGTCCTCCTCTCCCGAACACACGTCCTCTCCGCCGCGTGGCGAGCGATCAACGACCACCGAGGAGATCGCCTGAAAACGAGAAACGTGCACGCGGAAGTCGTCTTTGCGTTGTCCGGGAATAATAATGTATGCCATGCCGCAAGTCAAATTCTTTTTCCCAACGAAGAAGTATGACCTACCGGTGGAGAGGGGTGTTGCTGATCCGAAAATTTCTTATTCAGATCGCTGAATCCTTCCGCCGCCACGGTCTCACGCCAACCACGACCTCCCTCTTGGCGATCAAAGTCGCGCCCTCGGATCAGCACTCCGAAATCTCCGCTCATCTTGCTGAGAACATCCAAGGCGACCTTCTAGACTTCACAGATGAGACTCTAGCCGGTCTCCGAGACGACGCGAGGATCAAGAAGATCTACCGTATTCCGCAGCCCGTAGCGAAGGATGCCAGCGGGCGGGAGAGCTGGAGGAGGGAAGTGGAAGGTGGGATTGTGGGGAGCATGGTTTTGAAGGGGTCTTGAGGTGGTCGCGATTAGAGGTGGTGTTCATCAGAGGGTGATTACCCGGGAGAGGCTTTTTCAGCTTAAATTCGCCGCCCGCGTGTGAGACCAGGATGCAGCCTGACTGACGAGCGAGTGAGTTTAGCACAGCTCGTAGCTTTTCCCGCAAAACGAACCAGCGGGAATTTCATGATCTCGAGCCAGAGCTCCGTAGGTCCAGCGGCGACGGAATGATGTCGCATGTCAACCCTCGGATTTCCAGCTGGGCCAAGTGGCGGGAGTGGAAATTCGGCGCACGGATTTCGCGAACATGGCCATCCCGTTCTGGGACTTTGGTCATACCTTAGGCGCTGCTCGGCGGACACAAGAGTTTGTTCTCTGCAGCAGGCTCAGGAAATGTGGCAAAATTCGACACCGGAGACCCAAACATCTGGGGTCCAGTTCAAGATTGATTGCGTTATTGACGGAGATGACTTCTTTGATATGGCCACAACTCTTCGACTTCCAAGTCCTTCTCCCCGCTCGATTATGCCGAATATCTCGACCGTTCTCGAGCAACTACTTCATCAACGTCCATCTCTCCCGTCCAAAGCAGATCATCACTACGCCCAAGCCCCAATCAAACTCATACAAAACGCCCCCAACCCCACCAACCCCACCGCGCCCACCCTCCTCCTCCCCCTCAACACCCTCCAACTCGCATCCGTCAGGAAGTCCTCACTCAACAAATCCACCAGACTCGTATACGTCAACAACCCACTACTCACCGCGTTCGTGGTGCCCACCAGGACCAACCCAAACGCACTCGCGGGGTCGTAGAGATTTCGCGTGCCGATGCCGATCGCCATGCCGAGGGGGGTGGTGCAGCCGTAGAGGGCGGCCATGATCCACGGTCGGGGGGAGGTGGTGGTAGTGGTGGAAGAAGGTGCAGGGGAAGGGGACGGGGGGATGGAGGCGATACGACTGCCGAGCGCGAGGCCTTCGAAGGTCTGGTGGAAGGTGATGGCGATGAGGAGGACGATTTGGTCGTGTCCGGTGGCGACGGCGAGGGCCATGCCGATGAAGAGGGAGTGGAAGAGGATTCCGAGTTCGAGGAGGGTGGCTTGGAGGATGAGTTTTTGACGGGCTTGTTCGGGGGTGGGTTTGACGAAAACGGTTTCGGAAGAGGTGGCGGAGTCGGAGCTCGGGCGGAGGTCGTCTTTTGCTTTTGCTTCGGTGGACATGGTGGTTGGCAGCAGGGAGGGACGGCGGTGCGTGCGGCCGGAGCGGGTACGGCCGAATTGGGGTGTTGTCTGAGCTGGGATGCGAAAAGTCAGAGCTGAGTCGGAACGTCGGGTGGGGGGAGGAAGTTAACATACCTGGTGTGATCTCCTCCTCATCCATCTCAGCGCTCCTCACGTTCCCCGCCACCGCCGCTTCCAAGCCTTCCCCTTCACCCTGACCTGGTCCCGAACACAGACTCCTCCCCGGACTAAACACCATCTCGACAATCGTAATCACAAAAACCGCCGCCAACGCCACCGCTCCCGCAAACGCCGGATACGTCTCCGTGAAAAACACCGGCAAGCACGGATCCGTCAGATTGATAAACGCCGTGGGGAAGAGGTGCACAAACGCCGTGGCGATGAGCACGCCCGTCCCGAAATGTCGAAACCCGAAGAGCGCGCCGGACGGGATGCGGAGGAAGGGGACTCGCAGGGCGATGAGAGGGAGGGCACAGGCGGTGGCGGAGACGGTGAGGATGATGAAGAGGCCGCCGATGTGGAGGGGGAGGTTGTAGGCTTCTGCTGGGCGGTTGGAGCCGCAGGTCGGGCCGGGGGAGGACATGGTGGAGTGTTTTGAGAGATTCGGATGCTGGGTCCGGAGGTGGAATGGGGATGTCGACCAGGTCTAGGGTGCTGGGATTTTTTATGTTCTTGTCCGGAGAGTCGGGCGGCGCAGAGTTTGGTCCGGGATTCGAGCGTGGTTGTGAGTTCTGTTAGGTCGCTCCATCCGGTCTTCAATCGAGGGATGTGATGCGGTTGTTGATCCCTTGCTTGTTCGGTGTCCTGTCTGTACGCCCCGGTGCAGCGTCGTCAAGTCAATATAGTAGTACTAAGAATGGTCGTGCAAAGGAAGAGGAAAGGACAAAGACTGCCAAAAAAAAAAAGGGAAAAGACGTTTGCCAAACCATCATTGTCTCGCGTGGTCCACTCTATTCCCCAGATTCGCAGCCGCGGGAAGCGTACTTGGCGATGTCTTGGTTCTTGGCCGGGCGGCGGAAACCGGAAGCTGTGGAGGAGGAGAACTTGGGGAGATGTAGTTCTCATTTGGGGTGTAGAAAGTATGCAATGTGTATGACGATGTTGATGGAGCTTCCGCGGGAGACGCTGCTGCAGATGGGTCGGGATGGGAGGAAGATGCTATATCGCTTCATGCCAGTAGACTCGGGTGAGGGTAAGAGCCGGGGAAAAGGCGCCAAGAAGAGTGGTTGGTATCGGAGATCTCTCTGTAGGGTGGTCTCTCGTCAAGACATCGCTGCCGTTGCCACATCAGATTGCCAGCTTCGTAGAGACTGCATGGTCGAGGCGTGTCGTTCGCAGTGGGAGATGCTGTTGCGTGTCCATGCCACAGAGATATAAGGCTCTGCCGCTGCGTTCAAATCGCTCTCACTGCGAGAGACTTCTTGGAGCGTCATATCGAGTATGAGCAGTGCTTCCTGCCTTTATGGGATCGTTTCGTCGAACGGCACGAGTCTTGTTCGAGAAGTGATGTTGTGATGCTTGGGAACCCCGGGAAGAGATCCGGAAAACGTTCGGTTGTACTCGCATCCATACAGGGGCATCAAAGCTCTAATCAATAATTTGAACAGAATGCTTCGAAGATGTCCTTTGACTTGATGGCTCGGCACGAACCTTCCACGAACGACCCGCTTTAAAGCCACGCGCGGCTTTCGCGTTGAAGGGGGCTTGAATTGAACAAATGGCCATGGACGAAAAGAGCAGTTTGGAGTAGAATGGAGATGGGACGAGTGTAGAAGGTATCATCACTGTGTTGACCGACCTCACCCCGTCTGCCGTGGACCTCACTTCGTCTACTGTGGACCTCACTTCGTCTACCGTGGACCTTACTTCGTTCGCTCCGCTCAGAGAATACGGAAGAATCTCGACACCCAAGCACGGGGACTTCGAGGAACATCGCACTGCTCCCAGCGAGGATAAGACAGCACTCCACTACCTGGTCTGCGGACCGGACCTTCATCAGACGAGATGGCCACGACTCAAGACCGCCTCCGCGACATCGATGACGAACCGGAGATGGATCTGGACGCTCTAGAAGCCGAATCTCTGCCCTTGCATACTCTACAAAACGGCTCCCTCTCCTCCGCCGCAAACACCGCACCCCCGAAACCCCCCGCACAACACCGCTCAACAGCCTACCTCGACGGTCTCCGCGGTCTGGCCGCTTTCTTCGTCTACTACTACCACCATCTTTCCTGGTTCTACGGACCCACGGCACCTTTCGTATGGGGTCTCGGACATGTCGACGCGGACACTGGACAGGGCGGGTGGTACTTTGTGCAACTCCCTTGGATCAGGATATTCTTCTCGGGGGGCAATCCAGCCGTGGCGATTTTCTTCGTGCTGTCGGGCTATGTCTTGTCGATATCTCCGTTTCGGAAGTTACATGATGGGAGGAGGAAGGATGTGTTGAACGGCTTGGTGAGCGCCACAGTGAGACGGCCGTTTCGGTTGTACATTCCCGTCATCGGGGTGAGTCTGGCGTTCGTGATAGCCATGCATTTACCATTCGGACTCGCACCAAAAGTGGGCTGGCCAACACCCAAGGATACACTGATCGCGGAGCTGGCGGAGTGGGTGCCAGAAACACTACGAGTACTCAACCCCTTCGCTCTGCTAGGCATCACAAAACCATGGTACATCTACGACCCGCCAGCCTACACCATGGCAATCGAGTACGTCGGCAGTATGCTCGTCTTCGCCCTCCTCGCCGCCCTAACCTTCATCCGCTCCCCCCGCCTCCACGGCCTCATCCTCATCCTCCTAGCCCTGGCATTCCTCCTCACCTACCACTGGACCTGGGCCATGTTCACAATGGGCATGTTCCTCGCCCTCAACGACACCGGAGCCTTCGACTCCACCTTCCCCTCCCGCTTCGGCGCCCGCGCGACCAACACTCTCCACCACACCATCTTCATCCTCGGCTGGTACCTCCTCTCCCAACCCGCGGGACCCATGGACGCAGGGAAAATGTCCGCGGACACGCCCGGCTGGTACATCCTGACCAACCTCATCCCCTCCATCTACATCGGCCCCCAAAAAGAATACTGGCGCTGGTGGAACGCCTGGGGCGCTCTCCTGCTCGTCTACTCCGTCCTCCGCATCCGCTGGCTGCAGCGCTTCTTCACCTCCCGTCCGCTCGTCCACCTCGGCCGACTATCCTTCATGCTGTATCTCACGCACACACCGGTGTTGTGGACCTTTGCGGACCGGGTGTATCGTGCGCTGGGCAATGTGCCCGCGGAGGGGATGAGCACGTGGTGGGATGGACGATGTGAGGTGCCGAATTGGGGACCGCATGGGTTTGGGATGAGGTGGTTTTTGGCGCAGGGGGTGGTGTTGCCGGTGCAGTTTGCCGTGGCGGAGGGGGCGACGAGGTGGATTGATCGGCCGAGTATCGAGGTTGGGAGGTGGATTGTGGGGAGGTTGGGGCTGGAGGGGAGGAAGTGAGGGGTTTTAGATGGGAGGAGGGAAATTTTTGGCGATGAAGGGGACAATGCATGTATAGTGAATGTAAACTTCTGTCTTTATATGCTATCAGCCCGCATGTACCCGTGCATATCGTCCTGCAAAATCTGTGGCTCCCTACCTCCCGCCGACTGCACACTTCCCATGGATCCAAGCCAGCACCTGGCAGCAACCCGATGTACCTGCCGTCGTAGTAATACATTCAGGCATCCCCTCGAGAACCGCGAAAGTCTGCATGGTGAACGCACGCAATTCCGAAAAATGAGCGTCCGATTGGCAGTATCGTTGCCTCGCGGACATCAGAACCACAAGACACCAAGCATAGCTTGATAACAGCAGCTGCCAGGACACGCCGTAGTTTTTTTGGTCTCCCTTCGTCCCCTTCTTCGACACGACGTCCCGGGCGGAAGAGAACAGCTGGCAGCCACCCGTGGCAACGACTTAGTTGTAGTCGTTACACGAGGAGGCGACCGGGGGGGGATTCAGAGCGTCAACACGAGGCCAGACAGTCGCTCTCCGTGGAGTGCGTGGTGGGGCCGGGCGAGTTCGAGTTCCGCCGCCCGTGAAAGCGTGGTCGCATTTGTCGTGCGTAGCCGCGGACTGGACCTTTGGAGCTGGGACCCCCACGACGCACTGAGGTGCCGGGGGTGGTGCAGACGCTGTTGGAGCAGAATTTCTCCGCTTGCCGCACTATTGTGATGTTGGAAGAGAGCCAGGCGGTCAGCAAAGAGGGCAAGGAAGACGACTCGCACATGTACAGCCACATGCTCAGCTGGTTGGCGGAGCAAGTGGGCGCCGGGGCCAGACACACTGCGTCGCGGAATCCCGCGGGAAATTGGCATTGGAGTCCAACACAACACTCCGGCTGTCCACTGTAGCCGCATTGGCTGCCCAAACCGCCGCATGGAGGCTGCGACGTGGTTGATTTGCAGATAAAATTGCCCGAAGCACCATCGGCCTGGCAGGTGGACGAGTCGCCGCAGCAGGTCGAGCTCAGACTGCATTGATCACCGTCCTGGACGCAAGGTGCAGAGGGTAATGCGCATTCGTAGTCTTCGGACGTGCCGACTTGCTTGCAATCGAAGGCATCGCAGCAGGTCTTCGTCGCTCGTGCCGATGACAAATGGATTGCACTTGTCATTCAGTTTTCTGCAGGTGTCCACTGCGTTGCTGGCGCACATGGCAGTAAGAATGACCTCCGCGCAGCTGTCACTGTATCCAGGGGCAATGGCAAGTGTAGAAGAACGACGGGAAGGACAATACTCGGCCTTGTTGTACTGGTCACCACCTTTGCCTTGAATCTGACACCTCAAGACTCCAGGATCAGAGGATCCTAACGACGTCTTGACGGCGGAGCAGATCACCGGGGAATGTCCTTTGTTGGACACGTCATTCAAGGACTCGACAAAGACAGCTCCTGACTCTGAGCTAAGATCCACAGCCCAGATCAGATTGTTAGAATCCTGAACGCGACCTGCGGTGGTCAAGGTGTACCTCGTCGCTGAGCTGAGTTCGGAAGGGTCGACAACGCCGTCTTCGTTCTGCGCAAATTGACCAGGCCCACCAGAGATCTGTATTACGGTCTGGCACGGGACTGATGCAGTAGTGGTGCTTGTTGTTGTTGTAGACTGCTTAGTGGTGGTAGTGGAGGAGGTGGATGGGAGGCTTTTGAGATAGTCGATCGTCCAATTGTGGTTGTGCTCTTGCTCGACGTCGTCGTCGATGTCCTCCTCGCCGTACTGGTGGCAGAGGTTGAGCAAGATGTCGTTGATGTGCGTCGAGTAATGCTGGTAGTCCGCCCGGAGGTGCTAGTAGTCTTTGGGATCGGCGTCGAGCACTTCTTGCTCGTGTAGACAGTCGCGGTGCTGGTGAATACGGTCTCGGTAGTAAACCTCGTCCGTGGATATCCGATGCAGCGGCAGAAAGTCTGCAGCTCGTTCTGGCTTCTCTTCTTGAGCTGGTTCCACTTCCATGCATTGCCATTGTCGCGTCTCTCAAGCTCGGCATCGGCGTCGGCGTTGGCATCTCGGGCGTAGTACTTTGCTGGCGTTGGACGGCATTGAGCGGGCATGGTCGAGGTTACGGTCTTTACCGTCTTAATCGTCTGGCAGACGACCTTGGAAGGGTATTTCTGTTTGCAGTAATTGACAGCAGGGGCATAGTTTGCAAGACAAGCGTAGTCGGAGTAGGGGCGACCGTTGCAGAAGTTCCTCGTGGAAGAGACTGGCTCAGCGCTAGCAACCCATGAGAGGCTTGCAACTAAGCAGGTAAACAATGCAGAACGCATACTGAAGATCTGACGTGCTTTGAACGATGAAAGGGAGACTTGCCGCGAGGACGACTCACCTCTTCTTGTACATTTCGAGATGTGCTGGCGTGACCAACTTGGCTGATCTCAAGACCGGTCCTACCTGCCTCAAGGGTGTACGGGAGTCCAGATTGCATCGATCTGAAGCGGCGCAGAAGCGAAAAGCTTAAGGCTTTGGGTATCAGGCCATAGAATCATGGACGCCCAGCGGGAGCAACTTGAGAACCTTCGAAGAAAGCCGCACCTTCGGCAGTAAGTTCTTCTTTGGGCAGCCGACAGCATGAGTTGCAGTGATCTGCTATGCGTATGCGATGCACTGTGCATCGCAGTCAATTGTCAAGGCTGCTTGGCCGTCAGGGAGTGTTGAAAGACGAGGCTCGCTACGAGGATCTGCTTCGAGCAAATCTGCGAAGCTCCGAGCACGCAGAGACTGATTTTGATTGGCGTGTATGTGGCGTCTCGTACACATGTGAGCTGAACTTGCCCTGCATCGCCACGAGTCCTTTCACGACCTACTCGGCCCTCGTGTCATTTGGAAAATCAGGAGACCAATAGCCACAACACTCGCAAGACCGCGCTGACTTACCATACGGCGGCAAAGAACTCCTCCGACCAAGCCTTGCAGCGACCTGTTCTCTGTCCTGGGTTCAACTTGCGGAGAACAGCCAGACGTCAGCTCGAACAGCATCGGTCTGCGAAAGTCGACAACTCTCAACAGGGCAGACAAGCCACTGAGAGGAGAGACAAACAACGAAGCGGGCGCGGGGCCCTGCGGCCCAGACGTCTTTCTGCAGGCAGGCGGTAGCGTGTTCACGAACTCAAACCCGTCCATTTACTGTTCGGGGTTTGGCGTGAACATGAGCACGCGAATGAATCGGTGTTCTCCGGGCGCAAAGTCAGCGGTGAATCGCAAGGCGAAGCGGCCGGCCGTTCTGGGCACGAACTTCGAGTCGCCATACACGCAAATCTTGATGCAGGAAGTCGTGTCTGGTACTCATATTGGCCATCAGGAGTGGAGGAATTGACGTTGTAGACAGGATGGAGAAGGTCGGAGGGATGAAAATCCTTTTGCTCCACTCCGCCCAAGCTTCAAGAGTCAGCTGACTGAGCCGACCGGGGTGGGCTTTTCCTCCCTTTGCCCTTTGCTTGCAGAATTTGACCTCACCTTCCCATGTTCACAACACTCACCACTAGGGTAGGGACTCCTTCCGACTCCAGGCTGGACAGGATAGTCTCATACGCCATGCTATCGGCCTCGCCGAAAAGGCTGAAAGCCAGCGTCGGGCTTAATTCCGACCCCAACTCCGCTCAGCTGAGGACTTTGCGAGTGGCTTGGAGCCTTCAAAGTCTAACGGTGCCGATGAAGATTGGAAGCAAGCGAAGCTCTGTCGCTTCCTTGCCGCACGATTCTGTGCGGGCCCGGTTACTCCTCTCGCATCTTCTCTGGTATTTCCAACGATTGAACCATTTTGGCATGCCTCTTGATGCGTCGTGCTCATGCTGCTGAGTATTGTAGACTCGAGCGAAATTCTGAGGCGGTGTTCAAACTTCATACCAGTGTAAGCGCTCTGCTGCGAGGCTGAGCATCGAGCGGGGCTGGGTGGCATCCTGCAGGACGCAGATAAGTATTTGAACAGCAGCGTCGCCAGCCTCGCGGTATGCTTTCCTTCTTGCGTATCTATCCCAGTTCAGGTTTGCAAGAGAAAGTCCATTGTTCCGGAACAACTTCCTTCAAGTCTGCCTCAGCATCAGCAAAATTCTCATACTTACACCTATCATGCACCACACCCTCCCACTCCTCTTCCTCACCTCCCTCCTCCCTCTCACTTCCGCCGACTTCCTCATCGCCAACGCCACAGTCTGCACTGGCGCCTTCCCTATTAACACCTGCACCCACGGCGTCAAAGTCCTCTCCGGCACCAATAACGCCACAGAATACACCTGCGACCACCTCATTCGCGCCCAAGACGATCATTGCCTGAGCGGCGGCACGGCGGGTCCGTATGGCATAGACGTTGTGGCAAAGCAGGGCATTTGCGACTCCGGAAGATTGGAGTTTGTCAAGGACGGCGTGGGTTACGAAGTCAGGGATGCGAGTGGCGGGCATTTGGGGAATTGTACCTTGACGGATCAATGGAATCGGTCGTGCGATATGTGGATTGGGGTGACGTACTTTGAGTCGATGTACCATTGCACGAACGATGTGTGCGGGTGAGAGAGCTGGAACCCTGGAGGATTTGAAGACTATGGTCAGAACTTTGTGGTACATCAAGATGCCTCATGCCACATCTGGCAAGTCGGTCGGAGAAGGTGGACAGGAGGCGCTTTCCCAATCTGGATCCGCGAGCACCATTCTCGAGCACCGGTTCCGGGAACCACGCCTGTCCGGGCTTGCAAGACGTGTCGATTGACACCAAACATCCTGCTGGAGATGCGGATCTGGCCTCCACGCGTTGGAGCTCGATCTTCGTGAAAATCCGGCCGGCCGGCTACTGGCGACGGTCCAATGCGGCGATCGAGATGACATGGAAATGCCATGTCACCGTGTGAGATTGGCAGCCTGGTGTGAATGCTTGCGACGCTTGTTCGCTCGAAACTTGCTCCTCCTTGAAAGGCCTCCCGCGAGAGGGCCGTTGGTGCACACACGGAATTTGTCAAATACATGCTTCGTGTTGCAGTCCCATCTCTTTTTCTCATATGCTTTCTCAGTCGAGGCTTCTTGCGCCTGAATCATCATCGTGCCAGTCAAGCTTTGACTCTTGTCACTGTCATGTTCCAAGTCTGTTAAGTCCCAATGAGGCATGCCCAACTTTCTCTTCCTGCACAGCCATCACGATCACCTCTGAGGTGAATGTGGGTCGAGCCTAGAGAAGGACTGAACGCTTTGCGGTCGTTGCAGCGGTATGCGGTGAGCCTGCTGCGGACTTCGTAATTGGTAGTCGACTGATTGAGGTTGGACGCAGTTTCCGCGGTATCTACAAGCGTGCTTCGAGCCTTGCTGGGACATTTCTGCTCTAGTACTCTTGACTCGTAGCTCAAACTTGTGTGCTGTGTCCCTCGCCACCGCAAATGATATCGAGTTGGTCAAGATATTTTGTGGCCGCAGATCTGTGCTTGTTTGCCACCGCGATTCATTCGTGACGTGAAGTGATGGTATGGAATTGAGTGGTATATTGCCAGCGACTTGGGGAGCTGTCGGACCTTGAGCGGCGATTGACGACTTGATCATCGATGTCGAGGTAGCGGATTCTGCCCTTCGTTCGGTGTAGGGTGTGCTGGCAGATAGAAGACGAAACGGAGGGTGAGCATCTCTGCTTGGTGAAGGTCTCCTTGCGGCAGATGTTGCTCGCGAGACGGCGGCGGTCATCAGCGACGTATCGATCGAGTGCTCTGCGACTTCCGTGATTAGCAGAGCTTGATCCCTATCAACAGTAGTAGACACACCCGGCATGCAAGCAGAAGCTCTGCGTCGAAGCCAAGGTGTTGCGGCTGCGTCCTGGAGCTGGAAAATTCCATCGTTGCGTTGACTGTGATGCTTGCGTTTTACGGCGTCTTGGCTGGTTCTTTTGTAGGTCGCCACACGATAGATAGTTACGTGCGGTTTATGCTGAAGAGAACATACTGTCTTCGTGGTGCTGTAGCCATCCAATATCGAAACTGCCGTGGTGCTGAGAAACTCAACGACTTCGCTCAACTCACTTGGCTGGCGAACACGACTAGGCGTCACAACAACGCCTCTGAACGGCGAGCAGCCATTGAAGAGCCCGTAAGTAACACATCTATCACGACAGACCAAGACGATGAACCATAGTCAGTAGGCACAGGCCCAACATCAGACAAACATACGGCAACAGAGGTGCAGCAAGCCTGAGCAAGGCCAAAACCCGAAACAACAACATCAAACGAACCTCGAAAGAAAACTCTTCTCCAAGCCTCAGTCTTGCGACTGACGACACGATGAAAAGAACACATCACAAGTGATGGAGAAAGCAAAAATTGCGCCCAGGTTGCTCCCGAGGGAACTACCACGAAGGGTCGACACCGCGCTGTGCAATGCAGGTCGACCCCAAGACAACCAGAATTCATGAGCTCCGGAGTGCAAGGCAAGGTAAGTATGAGAGAGAAAGGAAGCAGGTTTGGCAAGGGAAAAGCTCGAAGGTCAATCAACGACAACGGGAGCGGGACGAGGTAAGCTGGTAAGCGTGATGGGGACAACGAGGAGGATGAGGAACGGCGGGAGGGAGGGAGGGAAGGTGTAGCGGGGAGGGTGGGCCTGAAGTGAAGGGCATGGAAGGGGAGGGAAGGTTGTTGGGGGGACGAGATGAAGGGATCGTTCAAGGGGCCTGTTGCTTTGCTCGTTGGCGACGTTGAGGTCGATGAGGATGTGTTCGAAGCGTATTGATCGATTGCCTTCAACTACTCGATCCAACGTTCACTTATGAAGAAGGACGTGGTTGTGATCTGTTGATCTGTTCCTTTGAGATCGATTGCGATTCTACGTAGCAACGATGCAAACGCCGGGCAATTGTGGCACATAAGCGAGCTTCCATTCACCTGTCAACGAAGGTCGAGGCATACGCATGACAGGCACAATGTAAAGCATCAAAACTTACCATCTGATCATTCCAGCGTCGTCGATCAACAACCGCATCGTTGACCGGCGTTCTTCATCATCGAGTAGGTTGAAGCCCTTGAGTGCCATATCGTGCATTCGACCGAGTGAGCATTTCGGAAACTAATGTTGCTTGAAATATTCAGAACAAGCACATCTTGCCCGGCGCCTCTCTCCTACATCAAGAACGTCATGAGCAACGACTGTAATTTCATCAGCATATTCCAATCGACGACGTCCGAGACTGACCATTCTCACATAGCCCCAACCACACGAACCACCATGTCGAACGCAAACCGCCCTCACATCCTCCCCAAGCTCGACTTCAAGAACTTCAAGAACTTCCTGCTCTCGCAGACTGCTGGCAACATCTGCGCGCAGATAGCGAACGACAAGCGCACTGAAGAGATGTCTGCGGAGGAGAAGAAATCGGGCGGAGGGGATGAGAAGGAGGAGGAATGGACTCTGATCGACTCGGAGAACGAGAGGATTGCAAAGGAGCTGAAGACGGAGGCAGAGGTGCGGAAGGAGAATGCGGTGTTGGATGAGATTGAGGAGAGCTTTGAGCCCACTGTTCGTAATTAGGTTGGGGGTGTGAACACAGTTCGACGCGGGAATGATACCTTTCGAAATGCGCTTGATGCTTTCTTTCACCCGGCTGTGTCGAACAATACGCCGCTCGAGTTGATCGACCAGAAGCGCTGCCATCAGACACAAATACATGAAGTTTTCAGCGGCTTACATGGTCGAGACGATCTGGCAAGAAAGCTCCGCTCGTTCTGTGCATGCAACCTGGCGAAACAGTCTTTTGTGAGTGGCCGATCAGTGGGTCCTTCTAACGAGATCAAAGTAAGACGTATAACGCTGCGGTCAGTGTCCAGACGGCCGGGCCATCGATGTTGGCTTCCTGCGACTGCCGATAGCATTCACATTGGAGATTGAAGGGAGGAGAAACGTCCAGGGACAAGGCGGACTTGTTCTGCCTCATCACTCTTCACAGATGACCAGCAAGGGGAGAGGCTTGTATCTGCTCGATGTCGGTGAGAAAGTATGGCGGTCATTCGCTCCTTGTCGAAGCGTACCAGGAATGGGAAAGAACATACAATGAGGCGACGGATGCCAGCACTTCTGCCTGCCGATGTGCCGTCGTGGCTTCTATCCTGCAGGACAACCAAGACGCCGTTCCTTGACATCGTATTCCTCCGCTCGACCTTATCCGCCAGTAGAACTTGATGGCAGTCGACAAGGACGTTTGCACATACTCCAGATGCGATTGTCGGCCGCAAAGCTTGGAGGTCCTTCATGGCTCCGGCATGCGGCCAGCGAGGTCTCAAACGTTGATGCTGGACAAGATGTCCATCGCTCGTACACACCTGTGGTAATCAAATAGATGTCGCACAAGAAGGAGTGCAAGGAAGAGGTCGAAATTGAGTTGAGTGCTTCGGAGTACAACGTTCACACCAGGGGAAGATCTTTCACTTCCGATCGGCCGAGAACAAGCCTCACACCGCAGCTCCACAGCGGTCTTCTCTCCGACAACATCCCTGTCAGGCACGATCGTCGCTGTACAAAAGCGGGCTTGTGAGCAATGTGACACGAGACAACGACTTTGACTTCGATTCCGCCTCTTCTTCTTCTTCTTCTTCAACAACAACACCAGCCTCGCTCACCAACACCACCACATGCTCCTCAAATCCCTTCGCCCCGCAATATCACCACCCTTCATCAGACACACCCGCAACAACTTCTCCACATTCGCAAGCATGGCTTCCAGCAGCAGCACGCCCGCCCGCAAAGCCGCACTCGCAGTCATCGACATGCAAGAAGACTTCTGCGAGCCCAACGGCCCACTCGCCGTCAAGGATGGCCGCAGCGTCGCTCCCATCATCAACAAACTCATGGACCGCCCGGGTTTTGCTCTCAAGATAGGAACTCGAGACTTCCACCCGAGAAACCATGTGTCGTTTGCGAGCAACCACAAAGACATGACGCCGTTTACGTCGAAGCACACGATTCACAATCCGTACAATGAGAAGGAGACGCAGACGACGTGAGTGATGATCATTTGTTCCATTCATTCGTGACATCTGACTAACGATACTTCACAGCCTCCTCTGGCCCGACCACTGCGTTCAAGGCACCCCCGGCGTCCTCATCCTCCCCGAACTCCAGCGCGAAAAACTCACACACATCGTCAACAAAGGCATGGACCCGCTGCTGGAATCCTACTCCACCTTTGGCCCGCCCTTCCGCCACCCTGAAGTCTCCATGTCCGGCTTGACGGCGATTCTCAAGGAGAACGGCATTACCGACATCTTCGTCGTGGGTCTGGCGTTCGACTTTTGCGTGAAGTATACGGCATTGGACGCGGTCGAGCAGGGATTCAAGGCGTATGTGATTGAGGATGCGACGAGGGCGGTGGACCAGAGCGAGGAGAGCTTGACGGCGGTGAAGGAGGAATTGAAGGCGGCTGGAGTGAAGATCGTGGGTCTGGAGTCGGAGGAGTTGCCGTGAGCATAGAATTGTTGGCGGACGGGGGGAGTGGCTAGACCCAGTCGACCATGAAGCAGATGGTGGCAATGATCATGGCAAACATGAAGATGATCGCGGCTGGAGATGGCTCGTTGAGGAAGAACCTGATCAGAGTCCATGCGATGATTCCCCAGAAGCAGAGCTTGAGACAGAACTCGGGTCGCAGCACGGCGAATGGCACGACGAATGGCATCGCAGTTGTGCGTTCCGGGAGCTATGATATTGAGGAGGCGGGTGTCTGTCCGTAGGAATGGGTACGAGAAGTTTTCTCTGATGCTTCGTCGATGTGCGGTGATGAGATGGCGGGGAAGTTGTCACAGTCAATAAGAATCGGTGTATATGAGGCTGGCAGTTCAGTCTGTTTGCTCTCAGCAAGCTCATTCCTTTGTCCAGGAACAACTACCATGGTTCGCCGGCAAATTGAGAACGTTCCAGCTTGGCCTGATTGCTCGCAGCGTTATGGCTGGAGGCAATGGCGGAGGCATCGTTCGGTCTGAGCAGCACGAGGAGCTGATAGACTCAATCATCCCATGGCGAACGAGTTGCCTTCATCCATGTAGGGTCTTGATATCAGCTTGTTCAAATGCGTCTCGTTCTCAGCGAATGTATGCACTCGACACGACCTCTCCTTTGGAAGTCGTTCCCTGCCGTCGCCCGCGGAGCGCCTTTCGCTGCCATGTTTGTGTGTAAAGAGAGTCATACACTGCCGATGAAAACAGCTTCAGAGGGAAGAGATCAATATCCGTTGGAAGGACAGGTTCGAAGACCGATTGTGAAAGAAAGCCATGGTTTGGAGGACGTGATCTCGTGTGGCTTTCGTGTCAAGCTTTCCGTCAATTTCCGACGATCACTCTCACACCTCACTAGACCTACACCTTTCCTTTCACATCCATTCCCAAGTATATTTTCATCAACACCCAGTCATGCTTTGGTCCAGTGCTATCAACGACTGACGTTCCGTTCATCACAGATCGATGCAACGACAGGGGAAAGCCGAAAATCCCAGCCAGGCAGATTCCCATAGCGACTCTCAAGCGTTGCTGGTTGCATTTATCTAATCGAGCGATCCTCCACGATGCGATGGCACTGCAACTGGACTACTTCAGCGAGCAAACGATTCGTAGCGGCCGACGGAAGAGCGAAGACTGCCGTTGGACTAACATGCCGGCGATGGTCAGCTTGATGTGCACTGAGAAAGAGAAGGACGTCGCAACACTTGAGCGGTGGAGGAGGACAATGCTGCAGTGCTTGACGGGTCTGCGTCATCAAATGAATACACACTTGCCCAGCCGTCTGTTGGTTGATTCGGTACGATAGCCATATCATGGCGGAGACTGGTCGCATTGTAAGGACCTTGGCTTTGTGAGCCAGAGCTGACGCTCTCCCTTTCGTTCCACGCAGTATTTTCTCCAACTCATTCTCCGCTACCACTGAACGCCTTGCTCACGCTCTCTGGTGCAGCGACATGGCTCCTCCATCTCCGTTCGAATCTACCGCTTTGGTATCTTCATGTTTTTGCTGAGCGTTGTGCTCTTCCTGCCTGTCCCGCAAGAAAGGACGAGCTGTGTGCTACGATCACTTCAGGCCTCCACGCTCCTCATCCTTCGAATTCTTCCCGATTCTCGATCCCAATATCAGCATGCTCGTTAGGTACCATCGGCGGCATTCGCGGGCGAGCCATTGGATGGACGGCATTTGGGAGGTCTTGGTCAGCCGTTGAAGGAGACAAGTATGGAACATGAACCATATCGTACTTCGGACGTGTGCTGCTGCAGTTCTAACGACTGCGGCTTCGATGTGATGGCCGCTGTGTGGTCGTAGGAGTGCCTGTGAACGATGGTCATGGTCAGTCAAGTCTGCCCGACATCAATGCCTCGAGGCCGACTTACTCTCTTGCACTGCGCGGCTTGTCAATGGTCCCGTTCGCCGTCGATGTTCTTGGTTGACGAGCGCTGCTTCGGTAGGTCGAGTAAAACGAAGAAGAGTGTTGCTCATCGACGTTGAGAGTGAAGGTCGTTTGCCATTGTTGACGTTTCGTTGCGGCCTTGGCGTTCATGCCCGCCGCACTGCCTTCAGCTTCATTTCTTCTCGTTTCAACTTCCTCTTTTCTTCTTCGGCCAGCTTGCAAGCACGTATGTATCCCCTTTGGTTTCCACGGCCACGAGGGCATTGCTAACCAGCTTCACATCGAAGAGAACATCACACACACATCGAGTACGTATTCCCTCTTTCTCGTCACCTCCTGAGCACTCCGAGCGGTGGCGGTGAGCTGTACCGCTCTGATCAATGCCACATCGATCAATCTGTTCTTCGGATGCATCTTTCAACGCTCTCAATCCAACCACGGTCACATCATTGCTTTCAAGGCCACCATGCTGACTTTCCTCTCAGAACCGACATTCAAATCACCGCGTTGTAAGTCTTCCAAACCACGACTCTCCTCCACCTTCAAGGAACGGCTGTCCGCACACTCCACCCACACCGAGCGGTCTCGATCGACTACATCGCATCAAACTTAAGTGCAACGCAAGAGCGATGTTGACCGTTCTGCCTTCACAGTCTCCACCATCGAGGCCCGCAGAAGCATTTCTCTCTGTGAGTCTTCCGTTATCTGTGGCTTTTGCCTCGGATCACTCTGTTCGAACAGTATTGCTACCTGTGAGAGCCAAAGCTGACCTGTATTCCAGCCGCAACAACAACAACAACAACAACGACAGCAGCAGCAGCAGCAGCAGCAGCATTCGTAAGTTACCTCCGCTTCTCTCATATCCCAGTCCTCTCTCCTTCTTCGCCTCATCCTGGCACTCCATCCTCCCTTTCAAATGCACACTCTCTTGTCATTGTTTGGAGAGAGCATTGCTAACCACCCCAGTGAAATAGTTCTTCTCCGACCTCGACCTCGTATGTTCTCCCCCGCTCTCCGCCGTGCTTCGAGGAACGGCACCGACTCCTCGCTGTCCAGCTCGATCTCGTTCAGACTGGATCATTGGCATTGTTCGAGAGCCATTGCTAATATATGTCAGATCACCAACCTCTCCACCGCCGCCAACAGCACCGTAAGTAAACCCCTCACACCTCCGCAAAGCAACATCGCACCTTTCCACCTTTCCTCCACTTGCTTTCCGATCTTTTTAAAAGAACCGAGTCACTCTATCCGATCTCAGCCGCTCGGAGTCAATATCTGTTTCCGAGTGGTTGACGGGGAGGAAGGGCCCTGCTTCTGTTGTTTTCGAACGCATCAAGCTTTTCGTTTCGTTCTCATCCGTTCAAACTTGATTTCCACATTCGAGTCGCTAACCAGTATATAGATGTGCGTGATCTTGTGGACGCGTTGCGGCCGCCGCTGGTGCGAGAACGCGGGCTTCTTCACCAGCCCGGTCGTGCTCTCGGGGTGTGCGCTTCGTCAGCGCGGCACCCCGCACGACGCGTGCCCAGCGCACCGCGAGCTGCACGAGGAGGGGGACTGCCGGGACTGTGTGGAGCGGCGCGAGCGTACGTGAACTCATCTCCCCTGTCCTCTTGTGGCCCTACCTGACTTCTAGATACAGTGGAGCACCTTCGTGTGCGGGCGGCGGCGGCTGCGGCCCTGCAGCGTGCCCTCGACGCCCAACTCGGGCAGTAGGAAGAGAGAGAGGGAGGACGAGAGGGAGTGGCGCTCCAAAAACAAAGCCATTCAACATCTCGCGGTGAGTCCTCTTCACATCCTCTGCTGCGCTCTCCATACCATTCACACACTGTCCGCCGTTCATTTACTGATTGTTCCTCCCAGACAGCACTGCGTTGGAGAGCGGCGGCGGCGGCGTTTTGTTCTTTTTTTTTAGGATTTTTATAAAAAATACCACCACACGATGAGGCAATGCCTCGCCCGGCCTGTTGGTCGCGGCAAAGTTCTCCTGCTGCTTTCCGTCTCCTGTCATGCTCTCTGCGTCGACGGTGCTGGTGAAGTCGTTGCTGTTCTGCCGAGCAAGACCGTCATGTTCGAGGTAAGTGGAGTGATGCTATTCATGATAGCTTTTTTTCTTCTGCTGACGTTTCCCTCTCCAGGAAAATGACTGTGCTGTCGGTGTTGTTGCTGTACTGTTAAGTCGTGCCGATATTTGCGAATCAGCCGATCCCATTCGGCTGAGACTCGGCTGCAAGATCATTGCATCGTAATACATTACCTCGCCCAGATCGATGGCCATGGCAAGCTCTCCTGCTACTCTCCCTTCCGCTGATCAGCTATGCTGTCGACCTCGTCGCTGGACTGTCGAGAGCCACCGATATCTCGGAGATGAGTCGATCCTTTGAATCGGACTATGTCTCTTTCTCCTGCTGACCCTTCTCTCCGCGAAAGAGTCTATCATATTTTGAGGTACTGCCTCGCCCGGCCAACGATTGTCGCGAGCTCGCCCTCCAATCTCGATTCTCTGGCTACGAACTATGCTGTTGAGGTCGTTAATGTACTGGCCCAGTCTTGCTGATGTCTTCGCGCTGAGTCGCTCCATTTTGTTGAGAAATAGCTGCTTCTCCTGCCGCTTTCTGCTCTCGTATTACGGACGATGTCAGAGGTTTCATTGCTGTTCTGTCAAGCAGCGACGTCGTTTTCGGGACGAGCGAATCTGCGTTCCTGCAATATCGCTAAAGTCCTCTCGCTGATCTCTCTTTCCAAGCTGTTGACCACGATACTGGTTTTATTCATGTCATTCCGACAAGCAGTGCTCCAACGGAGAAGAGATCCGGCGGCTGCCTCTGTGGCCTATTGTCGGTCCTTTCACATGGACTGTGCTGATGGAGTCATTGATGTACCACTGAGCGCTGCTGACCCCTTTGAAGCAAGTCTTTCCCGTTCCATGTTCGCTGGAATACCGGGCGGAGCAGTTTCATCGCTTCGAAATTATGACCCAACTTCAAGTTGCGGACAGCCGTCTAGGTGTGTAGAGGCTACACTCGCCGCGGCTGCTACGACTACGACAAACTAGACCAGCTGGTCCTCCTGATGGACGAAAAAGCTGCGCAGACAACTCCGCTCCAACAACGTGCCCAAGCACAGTCGTGCGGGAGAAACGTCATGAAAAAGCGAGCTGAGGCAGTCGCTCAAGGAGCAGCGAGGGTGTGACAAGCAGAAAAGATTTCTTTGTGCGTGTTCGCTCGCTGGGCGGAGAGTGATCACACCTCAAAGAAGTCAGGCGGACTCATACAGCTCCACTGCATTTCGTTGCTGCAAACCGGAGCTCTGTTATCAACCACCAACGAAGTTGCGCCCTCATAGGCGGTCGTGGGAGGGCGGACCACACGCACGCTCGTGCGGTGGGGAATAGGGAGATCGATGCCACGCACGCTCATGCTGCTATGTTTCGAGAAGGACGTGACACGGCATACACCGCTCTCCGTCAGCTTCGCTCGAAGCCATCGCAGCTCTGCGTACCACCACTGAGACAGTCATCCCAGATCCATGCCGACGGCGGAAGAGCGGATGGGCACAGACCAAAACTGCTCGATCAAGGAAGTGGTTGTGTGTATGTGCTGCGACACCGCCGCACCGCCCGACACAGCCTCTTGGCCGGCCACAGAATTAGGATCCATCGCGCCGGGTAACCTAGATCACGCTGTCATCGCCGGCCGATGGGACCTGGGCGCTCTGAAACTGGATCCAGGATAGTTTCCAGCTCCGGAGAGTGGAGAATGACCGATTGTCCTCCCGACGAAATGGATTGGAGTCCGGAGTCACCTTGTACTTCGATACTTCTCGATGGAAGCCATTCTCGCATTTATCTGCGGGCGAGAATTTGCTCATGGATATCGTCCCGGTCCACCCAAGAGGACCATGTCCAGGATCTGCGGTCCGCCGGTCTTCAGGAACTCGGAAGCAGGTTTCCAAACATGTGAAGAACAGTGCGGACCGAAAAGACAAGGCACACCCTGTTCGTCAAGCAACAGTCAGATAGCAACCGCTGCTGACAAGCAAATGTCCACGAGGCGTTCCTTCTTCGACTTTTGCAAACAATCCCAGGGCAGCGCAAAAGCGGGGAATCAGCATCAACAGCATATTCCTTGCGAAGAGGGCTCAGCAACGCTGCCACAGATGGATTCGCTGCGCCCTCACGGACGTCTCACGTTACAACCTTCTCCGTTGTTTACCGGCGCATGGTCCGTGAGAATGGAACGAGAGGTATATGAACCCTCCGCTTCCACGTCTCTCCCGCCAATGTTTCCTTGACTCCAAACCGCAAATCGCAATCTCCACGATTTCTACCAAAGACCAAGAACAAATCAAGAATCATGCAGTTCTCCCAGCTCGCCCTTGCCCTCACCATGGTCGCGGCCGCATTGGCCGACGGCGTAAGACACATCTCTCTCCTTTCTCGCTCGGAGCTCATCACTGACAACAACGGCACTCAGGTATGCGACCCCACGGTGACCAAGGACTGTCCTCGCGGCTGCTGCAACTTCCAACCCAGCAACCCAAAGCACGTTCTGGGACAGAACTGGCTGCCCTGCACAGGAGTATGTGTCACCGTCTGAATCCATCCACCACGCTTGAGCCAGCCTTGCTGACACTGGTTGAAGGCTTCGCCGTGCAAGAAGGCCGGCGCTAGGTGCCACTTGGACACGTCCGACTACAAGCATGCGAAGTGCCACAGGGAGAGGAACAACCCGCCGGGCGACGAGTGATCTCGACCGTCTCACAGATGCGGTGGAGAGAAGGCAGCTTGGGTTGCCATGTTTGGCAGAGTTGGAAATGATTCAAGCCCGCTTGTGGCGAGCGTCCTCGACGAGGCTGCGAGATCAAATGGTGGCACAATGTTTTGCGTTGGGATGGACTGAGGCGAGCTGTAATTTTGAGCCGGGCGGGCTGGGTGGATTACTTTCGTTGATGCATCTGTGGACTTCATCAGTTTGACGAGCTGGCTCGATTACTTCCTTTGAATCAATCAGTGAAATGTGCAATCGTCGGCTTGGTTCCGGATTTGTCACAACTCACGAGCGTTTTGTCATCCCTGGATAACCAGGACCATTGGACGAGCAGGGATCCAATGCTGGAATGGGCTGTTATTTAGCAAGCACATGCTTGCGGACCTCTCCTTGTCAATCATTTCCTTTACTTTTTCCGAATGGTCTGTGAGCAAAGAAATGGGAAAGCACTTCCAGCCAAACATTGCCAACGGACCAATGTTTCCCTAGTTTGCGCAGCTCCACCTTCGCATATATAATCACCACAAGTCCCGTCTTTTCTCCGTCTTTCTGATTCTAACCATCCCCCGATTCCTCAGCTATCAAGCACCAGGGCTAAGCACGGCCTTGTCATTCAACAATTCAACCCCACACCCATCTTGACTGTTAAGCAAAAATGGTCTCGATCCCATCCACTCCGGCTGTGCCAAACTGCTCGCGCTGCGGCGCCCGCGGGAATGGCCTCACGAGGTGCATCGTCAGGCGCTCCAACCGCAACGGCAACGCCGGCCGCCCCTACCTCAAGTGCCTCCCCTGCGACAAGTTCGTCACCTTCGGGGACCATCGTGGCATCAACCCAGGACACCAGCCCTGCGACTGCGATGAACCAAGCCGCCTCCAGCTCGCCGGACAAGCTAAAGGACGCAAACTGCACTTCGTGTGTGCTACGGGCGCTTGCACCTACTACGCTCCCAAGATCGATGTCGATGGTGACGGAAGTGCGGTGGTGGTCACGGAGGATGTCATTGGGCTTCTCGCAAAGCTGGATTTGATTTAAGTCCGCTGTCCACGCGAGCAGCGTCGACGAGTCTGCGAACTCGAGGGTCGGAAGGTGTCCAAGGAGGGGGGCTGTAATCATGAGCCAGGTGGGCTGGGTGAACTACTTTCATTAAACGATCAGTTGGACTTACATAAATGGCCGGAGAATTGAGAGATTGACTCTTTGAGCCTTGACTCATACCGCCCCTTTGGGAATTCCTGCTTCGCCTGGTCGTTGGTCGTCTGGTGTTCCTCTCGAGTGCCGCATGTCAGACTCTGCCGAGACTGCGTTCTCTGGCTAGCTATCGGTGGTAATTATGGCTGCATTCTCTTGAAGAGTTTGGAAAATGCAGCCGAATGTGACGCTCGCCAGTATTTGCATGATATATAAGCCGTGAGTAGGTTCTTCCTGGTGACTTGCCAGGAATTGGTCCATCAAGTCAACCGCTTTTCGGGTGCGAATGATCTATACTAGGCGGAAGCGATGACTGCTGGGAAGGCCCGAAATGGGGATTGAGGCCTTGAGATTTCCGTTACGAGCCTGTCTTATGGAAATCGGTGAAGTATCTGGTCGAGGACAGCCTGCTGTGTATACTTCTGCTTCGTACTTTACAGCTTCCGTCGTCGAGGCGGACAAACTCCGGGCCAATGCATTCATCGTTCGAAATGTGTAGACGCCTGAATCGCACGCCTCATGGCATTAAAAGTGGACGGGATCCTGGAGCATTGCGCATGAGAGCCTCACTATTGCGAGATTTCCGGGACTTGCTTGCCGTGTACGGGCAAGCTCGCCATCGGCACCTCAAGCGCTGTTCGACCGTCAGCATATACATAGACACTCGGTTTCCACCTCCCCAACTCATCACTACTACCACAGACTCCGGAATCCAGACCAGCAAGGAAAGCAGCTAGCAGTCCATCCTCCATCCCACCACTCACCCACCCCTCCACCTCCAGCATGCATCTCCTCTCCACCCCTCTCCTCACCCCCCTCATCCGCGCCGGCGGAACCTACAACGCCAACTGCGTCTGCTACGACTCCACCAAACCCAACCAGCCAGCCGACGGCCCTGCCACACAGTCCGCCTGCGACGCCATCAAGCACAGCGACTATTGGCCCGGGGAATTCCTCGAATGCATAGCGACGAGAGACTGGGGGATCAACGACCACTGCTTCGACTGCCTGTGCAAGAGGACAAAGGGAATGTATGGGCAATGCTACTTTGAGAAGCCGGGTGGGTTCAAGATTAAATGCGGTGGGGGGTGTTAGGGCGGAGGTTGGAGAGGGATGGTGGAAGGGCAACGGGAGGAGAAGATGAAGGGGCGTGGGTTGTGCTAAAGGGATCACTGGCGGGCATTCTGGGTCAGTCGGTCGGATTGAAGCAGAGGGTGTCGTACGAGAGCGCATTGAGGCGGTCAATCTTTTTCGTTCCCACCACGACTCGCTCGCCAGCCGCCATGCTTTCATTGCCGAGCTGCGGTTGTTTCACACCTCTTCTTGTGGTCACATCGGCTCCCAAGGCGGAGGACTTTGAGCTATGTATCCGCTTCGCGTGATCAGTTCGACTGAAGTTGGTGGTATGTTGGAAAGGGAGCGGCGGTCGTTGGGAATGAGTTGCTTGCCGACGATAGATAGAGAGATGCTGGTTCGGAGAGAGGTCGAAGCTGGAGGAGAAGGTGTAGTGATGACGGTGATGCTCTCCGTGGCGGTGGAGAGGCTGGTGGCGATGGCGGTGGTGGCGAGAGCGATGTCGCGGCGGGCGAGGGCTGAAGCGAAGAGGCAGAGATCTGGAGAGGTGTGATTGGAGAAAGATGCGGTCAGATGATGTCTCTCATGTCAAATATGACTGTGCTTACCGTTGGGCAGTTCGGCCTATGACGGGAGGTGGCCGCTTGAGATGGGAATGAGTGAGTGCTCGCTGCGTAGCTGCAACGACATCAGCAGTGATTAAGGACGTCAAAACCTACGACGACAAGTCACTGACAAGAAGACGAATGTGTTGTTGTGACATGAAGCTTGATCTGTGTTTCACTCAACTACAACTTGTACGGCCAGGCTCTTTTTCCCGTTTGCACATCTGTGTCCCTTGAAAGCAATCGTATACCTCAGTGCAAGGCCAACAACCACTTGACTGACATCCTTTCATTGTCGATCTCAGCAGCCATCGTACCTTTTCCCATTCCTTCCATTCGTCGGAAATCGTGAAGTCGTCGTAATGGTGAGGTGAATGTCGATGAAGACATCTACCTGCAGCAGTAACCACCGTCGACGAGGAGGTCGGAGCCGGTGGTGTAGGTGGAGGCGTCCGAGGCGAAGTAGACGTAGGCGCCCTTGAGCTCCTTGGCGAGACCGTCACGGCCCATGGGGATCATGGAGTGCCAGAGCTTCTGGACGTCCTTGGCGACGAAGTCGGAGAGGCCGGTGTCGATGTAGCCGGGGGAGATGGAGTTGACACGGGCGAAGTCGCGCCACTCATTGGCGAGGGACTTGGTCTGGTGGCAGGTGGTTAGCTGTAGCTCATTGAGGATGATTTGGCGGATTATCAGAACTCACCATGTGAATGCAGCCGGCCTTGGCGACGTTGTACGAGGTCTGCTCTTGTGGATAGTTGGCGATGTGGCCAGACATGGAGGAGGTGATGACCAGCGAGCCGGTGCCGCGCTCCTTGAAGTGGTGGCCGACGGCCTTGGCGCAGTGGAAGGTGCCGTTGAGGTCGACGTTGATGACGTGGTTCCAGGCCTCAACAGAGCCGTCGAGGATGCCAGAGTCGGCGGTGGCACCGGCGTTGGCGATGAAGGCGTCGATCTTGCCAAACTCCGCGACGACGTCGGCGACGAGCTTCTCGCAGTTCTCGTACTTGTCGACCTGGCACTTGTAGGCCTTGACCTTGACGCCGTACTTCTCGGCGAGCTCCTTGGCGTTCTTCTCACCACCCTCGGGGCGGGACGAGTAGGTGATGGCCACGTCGGCACCCATCTCAGCGCAACCGCGGGCGGCCTCGATGCCCATGCCCTTGGGGCCGGACGCACCAGTGACGACGACGACCTTGCCCTTGAGGGACAGGAGGTCCTTGAGCTCGGTGGCTTCGGGGATTCGCTGAGGCATGGTGGGTGATGTGTTGGTGTGGTGGTTGTGTGTTGTGGTGGAGAGTGTCGTTGTTGTTGTTGTTGGAGGAGATGTTTGTGATGGAGGTTGATGTAGAGGAGAGGAAGTTTGGTTGAGGAAGAAGATTTTAAAGCAGCAGCAACGACGCACGCATTGAAGAACCTTTGCCCCTCACTTTTCTGCTGTTTGTCCCCGGGGAGCTCACCAAAGCACACCGTCGTCACTGGTTGGTGGGGCACTTTCACCTGAGATGAGATAGACCTACCTTACCCCGACCAGTTCCGCCAGGCATTGGCACGAGGCTTTGTCAGATGCTTGTACTGGGGTGTCATCTCGTTGTCTTGTTGTAGGTCCATCGTTATAACTACAGTCTTCCTTGTGTACACTCCTTCAAGTCTTCAACCACCGACACACGTTGTTCTCATTCAAGGTTGCTATCGTCGTCCATTCAACGACAACGTCATGCTCCGCAAGCATTGGGGACAAGGTTCAATCCGCCACCTCATTAGAAGAGGGGTCGGCCGTGTGCACGGTCGGCTGTGTACACGATTTTTCCGAATCTTAGAATCTAAATAACTCTAGAACGGCTTAATTAATTAATATTAAATTTTATAATAAGATAAATTATAGCTAGGTATAGAGGTAGAGTATAAAGAATAATAGGATTTCCTAAAATTAAACTAAATATAGAGCTTTTAGTAGAACCGGATATTTAAGTATTAGACTTAATAGCGGCTTATCTATATTATCTATAAGAATAATATAGTAAGTATAGATAACTCTAGACCTAAACTATAGATATATAACAAAAAAAGTTTCTATATACCTTTATATATTCTATTATTCTTAGTTTAAAGTTAAAGCGTATCTAAAATTCTTAAAAAAGAAGCTATATAGTTAATACTAGCTATATATAATACTATATAAGTTTAAGACTATACTTATATATATAAATAATAGTACTTAAGTACTATA
>AFIV01000109.1:0-121352 GCA_000223765.2 Zymoseptoria ardabiliae STIR04_1.1.2 | reverse complement strand
TCTAGTCCTTCTTCTAAGCTTCGACTTCTTCTTCTTCTTCTTCGCTATCGTTATCGCTAGTCTAAGCTTACTAGCTACGCTAGGTACGCTCCGGATTACTATCGAGATTATCTCTAGGCGTAGCGACATTACGTAGTCTACTACGGCGGAAAGGTATATATTAAAGCGGCCTATAGACGGTATACTATATATAATGCGAACGAGCGCTTCCTTACCGGGTTACTTATACTGCCCGTACCGGACGTCCTAATCGTATAGAGGAAGATGTACCGTATACTACGATACGATCTAGTATTTAGCGGACAGCGGCTTAAGGATATATAAGATATTAGTCCTATCGATACTAGCTTAGATAATCTTAGTATAAAAGGCCTCGCGAGATATAGACTCTTTACTAGTACCGGACTCCTCGGCGAACCTCCGAAACCTACCCTACTTCCTCGAATACTCCCTCGTCTCGCCGGTAAAGGTAGTAGACGCTCCGAGCTATACGGTGTATAGATCTTTATAAAGTCCTTACGAAACTAAACACCCTACTTATATACGACATAGACCTTATTAATCGCGAATATACCGACTATCTTACCTATCTCGATAAGGTACTTACGAAACGCCTCTTTATACGCTTACTCTAGGCTTATAATAATATAGCCGTACTCGCCCTTCTCGATCTTCTTATATAGCTTTAGGTCGTCTCGTAGAGTCTCGGCGGTAACTAATACGACCTTTATAACCTTTAACATCTCGCGTATAGCTAAGTCGATGTCGGACTTCTACTCCTCGCTAATACGGCTAAGGGGAATAAGCTAGATAACGACTCGACCGGTAAGGAGATAGTATCTATAGTATAGTAGACTCTTTCTAGCACCGGTCTTTATAATAGCGAGTATATCCTTCTTTCTAAACATAGCGGTATATATTATATCGATCTAGAACTACGTCGGCTTATAGCTATAGCCTAGATAAAACTACTTAAGGATGCGCTTAAGGCCGTTAACGATTACGGGCTTCTAGAAGGCCGTTCTATAGAGATCTTGTCCGAGATCGTAGATAAGTCTCTATAACGAGTCGAGACTATTTTCTTTAATACTATTAACGCGCTCGGCGTAGTACGTAAACTAGCGTACGTCGGGTACGTTATTAGTAGGGCGTAGAGGCGGAGGTTCGGTGAACTTTAGAGGTGCGCGCGTAGTCGTAGATCTAGTAGTTAAAACCTAGATTAGACGTAGAGGCTCGACGGTAATGCCCTTATTTACTAGCTTACGTACCTACGTACGCTACTATTTAAGGGAGCCGGCGGAGGGTATAATAGGTAGCTCGAGGGTCGATAGTATAGATAATACGGTGTTTAGTAGAAGTAGAAGTAGAAGTAGAAGTTAGCTAAACGAGGAAGAATCTTTACTAGCGGGCCGTACGTAAATAAACTACGGAACAGCCCGGTACGTAATTAACTAGACGAGATAATAACGACCTACGACGATATAAAGACTGTTCTCGATTACTCTATATAGTAAACAATATAGATACTTCGAACTATAACGCTAGTAACTAGCTAGAGCGATACATTTGCCGTCGGAGGTATATTTAGGGGTTAGACTTAGTAGGCTCCGATCGAGGGCTAGAATTAATACTTCGCGACGAGATATAGATAGCGTAATACTTAGAGGTAATTCGCCGTAATCTATTTACTTAGCTCGTCGACTTACCTTTATCGTAGAGACGTAGTAATCGTCGCTTAGAGATAGCTATCGATAGTAGACTTTAAATAACTAATTCTTAATTAAGATTAGTGCCTCGTTTTTATTTTCTATAGTCCGTAGTTCTTATATAATAAACGCTCTAAAAACTATATTAAATACATAATATATAAATCGAGGAACCCTAAGAGGTTATAGGCTTAAGCTAGCCCTATATATATAGATAGAAGGTAGTAGTAGTAGTAGAAGGAAGGTAGTAGTATAGAGAAGGAAGTAATATCGGTTAGACTTTAAATTACGTTATATAGTAAAGAGTCACTTCGGAGCGCCTAATAGGAGGCAGGTCGCTACGCGTACTTCCGGATTACTGCCGAGGGCTCCTAGATATTCCGGATCTGCCTCATTCTAGCAATCGCCCTCTAATGCATTTACCCGCTGTATGTACCGGTATTCGGAAAGTTCAGTGATGACGACATTCGCATGAATGTTAGCTAGTCCGAAACTCTAGGCAAGCCCCAAGAATGCCCGGACCGAGTGCATCCCTGCGTTTCCGAGTGCGTGCTCTAGCCGGATTCTGTTTCTCCTCGGCGACGGTCGCTTTCATTGGCATGTCGTAGCCAATGTTCGTCGTACATTTCCTCTCATCCGGGTAAAGTTTGGTCGAATCCGGCTGGAAAGATCTGAACACAACACAATGAGATGGAACGGTTTACAGCTACCGGACTTTGTCCAAGACAAGGCGTTGGCCAATACTGGTTACTCGAAACTGGAGGAACATGTCGATGAGGCACAAGCATCGATACCTGGTGGCGCGAAGAGACTCAACTCGGAACGGTGCATATGGTGCATGTGGTCGATCGTATTGCTGGCGATTTTATCTTGGTCCGTGATGTCAAGCCATCGGCCGAACACGGACGCTGCCTCGTCAAGTTATGAAAGTGGTTTCGACACAGATTTGCGTAGGGTACCCTCCCAGCCACGTCTACGTTTTAGCTGACTTTCCAAGTTGCCGCAGTGGCAAGCATTCGATTGGAGCAACGACAGTTCACGGGAGGGATCGACCGAGACGAGAGTGGCGTATTATACCTGAATACCTCGGGAGACAAGTATGTGGGCCCACCGTCGAACGAACTAGACGGCCTATGGGACAGATATGAGGCAGGTACGCTTAATCTCTAGCCGAGAGAATCTTTTACCGTTCACAACCTGACGCTACTAGTATAGCAATCGAACTCCATCTTGGCACGGCAGAGACGAAGACGAAAGCAGGCATTCCGGTTACCTCTATGGAAGATGGAAGTCCGGAGTGGCATCGCATAAGGTACGTAGTGGCATGCAAGTATCGGCGATGGTAAGTATTGACTAGATGGTCAGTGTCGATGTAATCCATTCGCTCCACTGCGTGAATCAGCTTCGAAAGGCTATATATGCCGAACATTACTTTCCTGGAAAACGAGATGAGTTTTGGTATACGCACATGAGTCAGTTCTCGATTTGGATCGGACTTTGATAACGTATTTGTTACGCTAACTTTGATCATAGATCACTGCGTCGACCATTTGCGACAAGCTCTCGAGTGCCACAGTGACTTAACACCGCTTGCTTATGTTTGGGATAAATCAAGGAAAGTAGGAACTCCAGTGTGGACGCAGACGCATACGTGTCGGGACTTTGGACGTATATTCGGTTGGGATACGTCGAGGCTGGCAAAGCCTCTGTATAATGAGCACGAAGAAAAGCGGTAGTCAGACGATGTGAATGGGCAGCGAGTTCTTTTGTTGCCGAAGTGGCTTAGTTACTTACATACAGAGAAACCATCAACCCATCAACCTATCTATCCCTCTCGACTCCCTCAGACTTTACTCATCTTCAGCCTTGGTACGCTGAAAGCTACCGCTTTACCATTCCTTGCCTAGGAACCACTCCGCAAAGGTCGCTTCGACGAGGCCGTTATTGCGATGCCTGACAATACCCTCTCAAACCTACTAGCGGTCTCAAGTATTAGTCAACGTTCTCCAAAAGCCTTTGCGCTCATACTCGTACGGAATCTGACTTGGAGCTGATGGTGCGCGTCCTATTTGAGAATCGAGAGCCTAATGTTCTCCGTGGAGAACAAGCCATGCCGCTCTCAAAGCCAGTGCCCATGAAATGAGGAATGCGATAACGGCACTCATCAACAAGAGTCCAGTGGTCTTGCTTCGGGGCCCGCGGACTAGGCAATTGCACGCCTGCGATGGATCGGTGCCGTGTACTTCGCTGTTGCCGTAGTCGTGGCTCCCGAGAGGTTGATAAGATGGTTTTCGAAATATTGCGCTGCACCAATCCATTGGTTGTGGGAGCGCAGCGATGATATGCGGCTCTCGTGCTACTGCCGTTGGTACTTTTGTTGTCCGAGCAAAGAGGGCGGTTGACGTCTGCAGGGAGGAACTTGGGTCACGAGGAAGCTCTTGGATATCGTCCGGCTTGATTTGCTGATTTGATGCCTGATCTCGAGCGCAGCGAGCCCTGCCTTCCTCATGATCCACTTCCTCGGTTTCCGGGCTCTTTTGTGGTACGTCCAGGCGGGGATTGGCTGGATGCCGATTCTCGCCCGGAAACTTCCCCTGGCACTACAAGGGGGTGACAAACCCGATGGCCGAGCTTTCTTCGGCTACAATGAGGAGGCTGACTAGCCTGGTTTTCGCTTACCGTACTGGATACGTTGTTGGTATGACCATCACGTATGCCGCAGCGTCTGAATGTAACCGAGAAGCTCAGGGAGATAGAGTAGGAGCACTTGTCGCGTAGCGCCTGGCTTAGAGCTCGCAGCTCTGGCTGGTTGCAGACTTGTTCGGGTTATGCAACGAGCGCTTGCTGTGCTGCTCGCAGGGGTCCTTGTCACGTTAATCACGTAAGGCCGATGCCGGGTATTCTAATGCTGGTCTGAATTTCCCTCGGTCCGACTGCAGGAAGTATATGCTCATCGTTACAATGGAAACCCCGCGAATCTCGACAGGCACGTTCATCATGGCATATGTGACGGCGCCATGTTCCCGACGATGGCGGGCCATCGACTATGGACTAGAGCTATGCATCGTTGGTCTAGCGATCATGACGGCCGTCCATGTTGTGTTCATATGGTCGTTTGCATCACGGCACCCAACACCACGTGCACTGGACGAGATCAACAAGTTACTGCCGCAAGGTAGATATTCTCCAAACCTATGTACTTGCCGTGCTAATAAATTTCTGCAGTTGGAGTTGAAGTTCTCCACTTCCCGGTTCGAGACCATTCTGCACCCGACCACAGATCTCTTGAGGCGATCCTGAACTCTTCCTTGGACGCATGGAGTGGCGTCATGCCCAGTGGGTGGGCACGACCAAGCATACAATATGTGTGAGGCTAATCGGAAGTGACAGAGGGTGGCGGCTTCGTTGCTATCGAGAAAGATCAAACCAAGGTGGAATCAGGAGCATTGACTCGGCTTCCGAAGCCGATAAACACACCAGACTTCGACCCCAGAACTGGCTTCGGGATCTCCGTTTTCCACCAACTACACTGCCTGTTCGCCGTCCATACCGAATTCAACTACGTGGTCAGCGAACGGCCATCGATACAGGAGTTGGGACGCGAGCGTCTCAAGCACGTCTATCACTGCCTTGACTATGTGAGGCGCTCTCTAATGTGCGCTGCCGATACAGCTCTCGAGGGGCAGTCGACGGACACAGATCGGCCGGGAACAAATGGTGAAGGTTCTTATCATCTTTGCAGAGATTATACTGCATTGAAGGCCTGGGCCACAGCTCATAGGCTTACTGATCAAGCACCACCTGAGTAGTCGGAGAGCTAGCAGGGCAAGAGCTGGGTCGAGAGCTTTATCGTGGACCAATCGATAGATGTGGTTTCTACTACAGAGCAGCTCGATTATTCTTGTTGGACGATAAAGTATACTGCGAATGGAAGGACGAAATTGCGCATAGGAGGACGAGTTGCGAGACCAATTGGAGACAACCAATCGCCTACGGATCAACGGTTGCGAATATGATTTTACCATGCGAACTCAGCTGTGCTGCGGCCCTCGATCGCCATGTGTCAAGAGAGGCACACGGTGCTTGTCCTGTTCCCTTGTTACCGGGACGAGGTGACGAGATTGCATGGATTGTAGTTCCAATGTTTGCCGGGCTTGCCCTGTCATTAGCGCGTGTGCGAGCGTGTACGAGGTATCTACCTCGTACCTCTGACGCAAGTCCGCACGAGACCTTGTCAGACTATCGATCGATCGCACACAAAAGAGAACAATCAACAAGCTACTTGCACTTCACCGCCAACTCAATCCTTTGCTGATTTCTAAAAACCGACAGAAAGATCTCAATGCAGATGCGGCGAAGCGATGACAACAGAACAATCATCAAGCGACGACACGGAGCATGTCTACGATGTCGAGAGAAAAAGATCCGATGTGAGGCGTCAGATCACGACTCGTTTTACGCCTGGGAGGCTGACCAAACAGGCGATGGCGTCCAGCCAAGGTGTGGTTACTGCTCAGTATGCTTATGTTCTCCTTGTACCAACAAATGCTGATCGTTGCTGCGGACTCATAACGCTCATTGTCACTACCCAGCCAAACGGCCAAGGCTCCGTGTACAGAGCGAATCACTGCCAAACGCAGTCGGTCGGGCAGAGTTGTCGCTCTGTACTACCGCACCTCCTTCTCTGTCAGATTTCGTTGACTTCCAGCAAGACAACGCAATCTGGCATGTCGACGAAGCGAATGGCTCATACCTTTCGAGCGATAAGGCGTGGTCTGATCGCGGTCTCCTGGACACAACGGATACAGCTTGCGCTTCCGGTCTCACCCAAATTGGCGGAACGATCGCGCCCGATGATCTCGAGGACACAACGGGTACAGCTTACGTTCTTGGCCTCAGTCAACTGAACGGTAAAAAGACACCACCCAATGGGACGGGAGGCCCAACAATCAGTACATCTGAAGCTTGGGATACCTTCATGGGTGACGCAGGCTTCAACCTTTCGGTGCTACCAACTCCCGCGATGTCCGATGCCATGCCGGTACCCATTGCCTCCGTCACTCAGCCGGGGCCCGAAGAACTACCTTGCCTCACTGGGTCAGTCTCCACAGTCGCACGCCTGAGTGTTGCGGCAATGACCTGCATGCTGCACCGAAAGGACAATCCTCATGCCGGAACCGGTCACCGTCTGACAGCGAAGGCATGCGAAGATGACATCTTGGGCATAAATACCGCCCTTCCGTATTCATTCAGCATGGCGTTCAGTCCTGACGCATCTGCAAAATACCAGAAGTATCTCACTTGTACGCATCTCCCCACTTCCAGGTTCCGCGGTTCACCACTCGCTGACAAAGCCTGATAGTATGCTGCGATGAAATAGGGGGGGTGTCTCAGTACGGGTCCAGAGAACAAATCCAGCAGCTCTTCTGGGACTTGACCGTGGGACGAAGTTCAGATCCCACAGCCACGGCATTCATCACAAGTCTGCTAGCCAACGGGTCACTCATCGAAGTCCTCAGTAGTCAGACCGTGGCCACAAGGGGTAACTTGGCGGAAGCTTTTTCGCTTTTTCAGACCTCTTGCACTTCGCTGCCATCCATCTGGTGCAAAGGCGACAAGACTCTTACACTCCAGGTAGAGAACTTCATTCCCCGAGCTGACATCGCTAATTCGTGATTAGGCACTACTCTCCATGGTCCGCTCGCGTTCTCTACCTCGACTTGCCGCCGAAGATGCTAATTGTGACAGGTCTCTTTCGCTGAGAAATGCGCAGGCCACATGGTCATGCCGTTACTACATCAAATAAGAGCTATCTTCGACGATCTGGAGATCGATGACTTCTCGTGGACAAGCCTTCGAACTGGCACGGTGGATACATCGCAGCTCACTCTGCATCGGACATTCTGGACGGCTTTGCTCATCGAAAGCGGCGTAAGATTTGCCTCTGGAAAGGGATCGGTGCGTAGTTGGGACGCTGAGCGGACTATGCTCATTATTGAATTGAAGCTAATCGCTGTAGACCTTGTCTGACCTTGTTAAGGGCGATGTAGTTATGTTTCACACAGGTCTGGCGGAAGAGATGAACAGCTCGATTTGGCTCGATTCGATGGCGTCGTTGCACGTTCTTTGGGTCGATGTTCATGCTGCTCTGCATCGCCGAGACGCTCCACCGGTGGAACCAGCAAGGATCGCCCATCTCACCGCTCGCGCAGCTGAATGGAAGGATAAACTCGCTCCCCAGTTCCGAGATCTGGACTCTTTGGCCCCAGCATATCTCGGCAGCACGCGTGAGAATCGCCGATTTGGCGTAAGACTGACGACCTTGTACTACGAGCTGTGCCTGACCATACAGTGCGCAGCTGTGCGACCTGCATCACCCATTCTGGCTCTGGTGGACTCACATTTGCACCTATTGACGAGCCTGCTCCGATGGAGCAGTGAGCTGACGACATCAGAGCTACTCTCAGACTCGTATGTATACCCGTGCTCGCTTTTAAGCTGCACGCACTAACCAACGTGTTTGTGCCAGACGTTTACTAGGACTGTCCTTCAACGCGTGCGAGCTAGTCTGTGCGATAGCCCACACAAAACCTACGTCGGAGCTGTTACCAACGCTTGCAAATGCACAGACAACGATGACAAAGGTCTCGTATTTGTTGAAGTCGTCTCCAGAACGAGCTCTGGCAATGATTGAAGAAAGCCGACGCCTTTGTGCGAACACGTAGGACAAAACTGGCAATGGAGAAAGAATATTTACAGTTCAACCAGTGTGCCGCCGCCCTAGCATCTCATTGATCTATCTGCTCATACTTGGTTTTAAAGGTGTCGCTTGCTGTCCAGCCTCTGATGTCAATCATTCCCCTCGGGCGTACGTGTGCCACACCAGCTGTAATAGAAGACAAATTGTTGCGCATCAAAAAGCCCATTCCACAGTGCACCACATGATGCTCAATGTCAAAGTGTGGCTCCATGACGACGTGCGTGATTGGTTGTCTGAACAACTTTCGCCAGTAGAAAGTGCAATGTTGAACGTGCCACTCGAAAACCGTCCATGTCGGGGCAAAGAGGTCGGGGAGCATGGACAATTCGGCGGCGTATATTGGGGTTGTGTCGTTGGCTTGCACGTAATATGGCCACGCTCCACCTGGTCCAGGTCCACTGCGAGCGAACTCTCTGGAAAGCTCCACATCGATGCATTGCGGCCGAAGCCAGATGGAGGCGAGCTCGTCGAATTGGCAACCAGCTGCAAGGGCTTCTTCGTAAGTCTCACCGCAGAAACATTCGTGGTCGATCCAGTCCATTCCGTCTTCCCTCCACCCTGCCGACCAGTGTCGAGCCTCCGCAAATTTCGTGTGAGCTTGTTTCAGCAGGTTGAATAGGCCAAAAAGCGCGAAGAGGTGTAGCATGATCCGGAGTAGAGCGTGTATGCGTTCCTGAGGCGATCGAAGGCCATCCGTGGCCATGGCTTCGCGCTTCCTGGAGAATGGTAAGGCACGCCTGATGTAGCTTCCAAAATCGGGCTTGCGTGTCTCGAGTTCGATCTCTGCGTCCATGGCAGTGATGTTCGACATGGTCGCAGGATTGCCGTTCAGACGGTATAGTGAAGTTGTCCAATGAGCGCCGTGTCCTGTACAGTCTACGATCGATGTCTACGCCACGAACTGTTGCACAGCATGTGAACGCATCGGACCGCGCTCCTCTTTTACAAGACAAGGTTCTTGTGCAGGCCTCGCGAGGCTAAGGCCCTCAACCTCAGTCCGGGCTCGGATGGACCGTACCGACTCTACCCTGCACACAGGAAGTAAGATCTTGCTCAGAACTCGAGATCGTCAGAAACGGCACGGTCGTGCTGCGGACATCGATAGGGTGTTTGTCGTCTCAGCGTCTGTCCTGTGTTCACACGCACTAGAACCTAGTGCATTGCACCACAACTCCGGACCGAGACCTGGCGTCCCCATACCGGTTGGACTCGTTCCGCTTACTTTAGCTGAAACATCAACCGTCTGACAGGTCTGTGTAGCTCTAGCCATAGGAGTACTGTTTGTGCTGTTCGTGCTGTTCGTGCTGCTCACACCTTTCCCATGCATTTTGCTTCATCGATTCGCCATCGTTGATTTGTATCGCACCTTCGCTGTGGTATAGCTTCCGAAATGGCCGAAGAATGCAAATACGACCGGATCGAGAACAGTGAAGACCACGACGATGTTTACAACGAACGAATCCCTCGGACTCGGGAGCCCTATCTTGTGGTCTTGCCATGGCTGCTCTTCGCAATGGTGACCGTGGCATACATATCGCACTGGCGATTTTCCTGGAGCAAGGAGTGTCCTGAGTGCTTCAATGGTATTGTGACCTCGTCTTTCTGCGATCACTATGGCAATATGCTAATTTGGTCAAAGATCGGCTCCTCGATGCCCCAATCGAATGGATTGAGAGTGAGATCCCATCGGTGCAAGGGAAGGTGTGGTACGCTTGTCCTAACATTCCGCAGAGACTTATGTGAGCGATCTTGACGGTTTCGAACCCGACATATACTCGAAACGACACCCCGACCACAAGAAGGCCTGGCTTGCAGTGCAAGACATCGGAGTCACTGTGATCAGTGAAGAAGAGGCTGCACGGCTTCCAGGACATAGACCTACCGCCAAGGTCTTCGGAAACGAACAGAAAGGCTACGCGGTATACTTGGAGGTCTTCCATCAGCTACACTGTTTGAAGGCATTGCGAGCTGGTTTTTACGGGGACTGGTCCGAGCTGAACCAGTACAAAGACCCGGAGTTTCACGCCGATCACTGCTTCAGTTACCTGATCCAGACACTGTTGTGCCATGCTGATGTTGGCGTAATGCCAACGTTTTGGATGGACTGGTATGCATACCTCCCGTGACAATAACGATCTATATTCAATTTAACACTAACGCGCCCGCAGGTCTCAGGACTACAAGGCGTACTTCAACATAACGCGGCAGTGCCGCAACTTTGACACGATCAAGCAGTGGGCCCAGGGACGCAAAGCCGTTTGTGATACACCTGGTAAAGTCAAGCTCAATGGTCTTGTGCAAGCTGGTCTCATCGCTCCGGGGTCTGGAAAATGTAGATAGAGGCCTAAAATAGACACGCTCAGATTTCCCTACAGCGCCATTCCTTACTGCTGTAGCTGGGCAGCGGCTCTCCGGCAGTTGGCATCGTTCCGGACAGCCACCTGTTACATTCAAATGTGGAAGCAACAATTTGTACAAAGCAGAATCGACTGCCTCCGTAAAATTCTCGTCACAGAGTAAGTAAGCTACCTACAGGCGCCACTACACGATAGATGCTTCCGACGGGACACCAAAGCCCAATTCTTTTTATTGACGAAGGAAACGAGAACGCACCAGGAAGAGAGCCAGACGGGATAACTGTAATGTTGTACGGAAACTCAGAAAGAGGTACGAACTTGGTGCGCGACCCTTCCAGCCCTTTGTTCGAACTGTCGGATTGCTTGCAGCATCCGCTATACAAAGTCTGCCATCATCCTAGGAATCAGCGACTCAGTGAACGTCCACACAGCAGTAGAGAAGTCAGAAGACCATAGGCTTCCAGTATACCAGGTCGAACGATATCCCTGGAGATCGTAAAGCTCGTTGATGAATCCTCCCCGAAGTTCTTCACTCGACTTTCGCATCAAGATACTGTTATGCGAGATCCACTGCCTCCATTCCAAGTCATAGTCCTTCGAGCTCGAGACTGAGGGCGTCCGAGCTTGCACAATCTTTTTGAAGTTGATTTCCACCAGCTGTCTGGCTTCCTCAAGAGGAATAAAGTCCTTTGTTTCCAGCACTACGCGGAAGATTCCGTAGCCTCTGGGCAGTTTGCCTTGGATCTCTAGTAGAAAGGACGCTCCCTGCTGGAAATCGAGGTAGTGGTCAGGAACAGCGTCTGATGACATCGTGTAGAAGCTCTCATTCTCTGGAAGAGCAAATGTCTGGATGATGCCAGCATAGAGAGATCGAGGTTTCCATGTCTCGAAGACATTGGTCTCTCTTTGATCAAGTCCAATGGCGGACAGAGCGGAAATGCTTGGGGCGGCAGTAACCAGAAGCCGCTTTGCTTGGACCAAGTGCTTCTTTCCTTGCCCGTTCTGTACAACCAGCTGGGTGCCAGAAGCGTTTCGTCCGGCTTCAAGGATGCAGGAACTGAGAAACAAACTGCCGTCCAACTGGTTCTGTGCTTTGCGGTAGAGTTCGCTGTTATCTTGCGACGTTGGACCAAATGCAGAGTGGTCAGAGATTCCCCGGCTCGGTATCAATCCGAAACTCATGCCCCTGCGCGAGTGTAAGTAACAGTGCCACGACAGAAGTGGAAGGTCGCAGAGGATTACTTACATCACTTCGAACGTCAGAATGTCCCGAACCCCTCCAATGCCGACGAGGGCCAGCCTGGTCATGAGTGGAATAAGCGCTTCGATTCTATGCTTGGTAGCAAACTCGCCAAATGGAAGTAGGAGGTCTGCTGGGATGTCGTCTCCAGAGGGGAAGTCCCAATATCCGGGCAGCAAGAACGAGTATTCTTCTGCGAGCTGAAGGTACGTCTCGAGGGCCTCGAGCACATCTTTTCCCTCAGGAGGAACATAGTCGGACAAATTTTTGCCGGTCGTCGCGTCTATCCAGTTCGGCAACTGGATTGAGAAGTTTTTCGGGCCAACATCGACCCCCAGACGAGCGAAGAAGGCTTTGGCAGGACCATAATCCCAGTAGACCTGCACACCTACGTCGACTGCGGTTCCTGTTTGCGGCTCGGTCCAAGAATGAGTGTGGCCTCCCAGGTGGTCATCTTGCTCGATGACGATTATGCTGTGGCCAAGGTCTTGCAAGGTGACTGCTGCAAATGTCCCACTGGCTCCGCCGCCTAAGATGGCGACATCCGTGACAGTCGTTGCGTCGTATCCAGGGTCTGAGTACGATGCGCCAGCAATCTGCAGCAGTGTACTGAAGACTATTGCTTCGCAAAGGCGCATGATGGAGTTGTGTGCGTGAGGTGAATCGAGGAAGTGTAGGACGAGGCAACGTCAAGGATTGGACGTGCCGAAATGTTCCGGCAGAGAGCAAAGAACGATGAAGCGTGTCAGCCTAGACTGAGACTAGCTGCATCTGGTAATAGTTGTGTTGCCGCCCCACTGTTTTCCAAATGTCTCGCGCGAGAACAAAACTCCCGCCTTTGTAATGGAGCCTGCGGCGCCAAATGGTTTTGCTACCTCCGAACGAGCTATACGCCTTACGCGCTCGGGTATCGTACGTACGGTCTCACTTTGGGCTCTCTAGTACGTACTTCCCTCGTTACTTCCCTTGCTCGTCCCTCGCGGCGTCGCAACTTCGGCTCGCTTGTCCGGATATCGACTCGGAATTTTGCAGCCAACGGACCGAGATGCCGTCTATTCAAACACCTTCGGACCGGAACAGGCTCGCGTTTTGCGACAAAACTGACCTCATGTAAAAACGTGACCAGAGAACATGCGAATTTCTCGTGATACATTGATTGCAGCTTGAATCGAACGTCTCATGGCGGAGAGCAGTGTTCGTCTACTCGCAGACCACGACGTCGAGAGACATGATGGCAACGAATCAACACCACACGATGCACATGCTCGCAGGGACAGACAGAAGTCACCATGGTCACGAGTCTACTGGATCTGCCAGGCTATATTCTTGAGTGGCAACGTCGTCATGTTCTTTCACTCGACGATGAATGCCACTCCAATGGGCCTCCGCCGGCCGTTCGGTACTCCACGGCCCTTCCACAAGTCAAACTACACGACTGACTCTTGCAGAGGTCATCGACGCACCGACGATTGCGAAAAGGAGCACCTGGGACTTGACGCTAGGCGAAAGTAGCAAATTCACGGCAATGGATCCAGATGTGGCAGATGCGGCATGGGCAGATATCAGCCTTGATTCATCTCGTATGTTCGGAATCCTCAGCGTCACTGCGCCTGACATCGCTCATTCAAATTCACAGAGGGCTGGGTCAAGATATCGAAGGAAGAGTTGGATGGACTCGGCAAACTGTCCAAAAGCTCTGTGCAGGCAGCAGATGGCTCAGGATACTTGGCACTTGTTGAGTTGTTCCACCAAATCCACTGCCTGGATTACCTTCGAAAGACGAACATCATGTACACCCATCTCTACCCGAACGCCATGCATCACGCCAGCGTGCCAGCCGAGTATCACATACGTGAGCCACACCATCATGACCACCATGGTACGATGCTAATGATCCGAGAACAGCCCATTGCATTGATTCTATCCGGATGGCCCTTCAATGCAACGCTGAGCTTACTGTCGTGACACAGAACTGGGTCGACGGATGGATCGAACCATGGGCGGATTGGCGTACAGAACATCAATGTCGGGACTTCGATGCGATTCGAGATTGGGCAAGGAAGAACAAAGCGAACACGAAGGAGACCTTCGTCCACCCTGAGCTTGGGGTCGTGCTCCACGAAAATCTTAATGTATCGGCGCTTCCCATAGGCAGAAAAGTCCGTTTCGTCGATGGTTTATAACATTTTCAAACTCCGATACGATTTCTCAACCCAACCATCACGTCTCCGGTCTTCCCAATTACATTTTCGTAGTGCCGTAGTCGGATCGACCGATTTTGTGCTGTTTTTCTCATTTCGGTCCGGATGGACAGGGGTCGGCGAAGGTGTCCTATGCCCAATCTAGAACCAGTAGAACATGGATTCGGTCTCTACTAACATCTCGGTCCGAAGCACTTTAGGTTGGCAACAGTGAAGGCTTCTCTACTAGTGCCTAGGAGTCGATGGTCCCATCTTGGCTCGTTATCAGTCTCGTCAGCCATTCAGCCATGGTGGTCGCACTGGAAGAGCTCCGCGCCTCGACTGAATCGCCGAGGTCCTCTGAAAAAGCTGACTGCGATGGAGGTGGATGTCTTCCGGAGGCTTACAAGCTACGGGAGCAGATTCCAGAGTCCTCGAGTAAATCCCCTGGGCTCTATGAAGAAGTTGGCTTCGAAGGAGATGACTGTCTTTCAGACGTTGACGATCCACGAGAGCAGGTTCTACGGTACGGTACTGGTGAACAACTCGCAGATCCTGTGCTGATCCTGTTCATGTCCATTCCAGGTCACGACGCCGCACAGAGCTTTCAACATTCCTGCTGAAGCTCATCTCCATAGCAAGTGTCGCCACACTCACACTCTATTACATCTTTCGGTCTGAGGGCTCGGCTGATGTACACCTTCACCCTCTTACAGCTTGCGGAGACAAACGAGTGCCCAGCGTACGCCGTGAGTGGCGTACGCTAACTGCAGACCAGAAGCAGTCTTACATTTCGGCGTTGCTGTGCCTTCGCGCGGCGCCCTCTCAGATACACGACCGTGCGAACGTCTCCCGCTTCGATGACTTTGCTTGGACGCACGAAAACATCGGATCCGCGGCACATGAAGCTGCTTCCTTCCTGACATGGCATCGCGGATTTCTTGCTGCCTTCGAGGACAGTTTGCGGCAATACTGTGCTTATTCCGGGCCCCTGCCGTACTGGGACTGGACTATCGACTGGAAGGACCCCACAAAATCTCCAGTGTTCGACTCGAAGCTCGGCTTTGGTGGGAATGGCGATCCGGCGATGCCATCTCCTAAGAGCGACGGATGGTGTTTGACCGACGGTCCATTCGCCGGAGCGATGATCCCATTCCACGGCAGAGACTGGACGCCTCATTGTCTGGCAAGGAGATTCGCCAATGACACGACATTTGATGCCCACCTCCTCCGGCCAGATTATATCCAGAGTGTCGTCTGGGCTCATCACGACTACTTCAAAATGCTCATGTCTATGGAGAAAGGTCCCCACAACGTCGTTCCACATGGGATTAATGGGGTGTTCAAAAGTTTTCTTGCCCCAGCCGGTATGTAGCTTCCAAGACAACGCACGAAGCTTGGGATGTTCTTCAGCTGACCTCCTGGTTACAGACCCGCTATTTTGGCTCCACCACGGCCAGCTCGACCGTTTGTATTGGGCGTGGCAGCAGAAAGACCCGCGGCAGAGGCTGGCGTACAATGGACCGTCTTCGTCTGGATCTGAGCTGCCTGCGCGCTTGGACGATGTGCTCGCGTATCAAGGACTCCGGAACGATGTCTCTGTGCAAGATGTCCTCGTTACAGACGCGGGAAGTCTATGCTATCGATATGATCGAATGCACGTTGGGAGGTTGTGAGGCACCTGTTCTCGGAGCTCGTACTATTATCCAAAGGATCGGTACCCTTCTGCGAAAGTTGATTTCTCAAAGTAGACTCGTGGCGTCGAAACAGCCGAAAAGTCGCAAAGGGTTTTGGATTCTTCTCGAAGGAATCTGAACGACCGACTGCGAAAGGAGCAAAAAGGACTGAACCGAAGATAGCCTGATCGCGAACGTTGAGATGGAGACATTGACAGAAGACGTCCAGGAGCGTGCTGCTGAAGGAACAAGTGCTTTATGTTAGAGTCCAGGGGAGCTCCGTCGACGACCCCGCTCCATATCGTTGCTCACCTTTGCCAACATCACCGTGCTGACACGAAGTCTCGACGACGTCTCACACAAGGAATACATCAACCTACTGGCTTGTCATCCGCAGTTGCAAACTATTTCGCGTAGTGATTGAACATACCTCCCATCAACCAAGCTGCACGATGGCCACCATTCAGCAAATCCAGTCTCGAGGCATCTTCCACGGCCTCCCAGTGTACCCACCCGAGCTCTCCGGTCTCACCGCCGTCATCACCGGTGCAAATGGCATCAGTGGCCATTACATGCTGCGAGTGTTGAGCGAAGATCCCAAACGTTGGAAGAGAATCATCTGCCTGAGTCGACGACCTCCGCTCATCGCCGGCGGGCTGCCAGACCATGTCGAACACATTCCACTGGACTTCTTGAAAGATCCGGAAGACATTGCGCAAGTGTTGAAAGAGCACAATGTCCAAGCCGACCATGTCTTCTTCTTCTCCTACATCCAGCCGACGCCGAAGCCGGGAGCTGGACTTTGGAGCAATGCCGAAGAACTGGTGAAAGTGAACTCACAACTCTTGCACAACTTCCTGGAAGCACTGAAGTTGGCATCCATTACTCCCAATCGTTTCATGCTCCAGACTGGAGCAAAGAACTACGGTGGCCATCTCGGGCCAACAAAGGTGCCGCAAGAAGAGACCGACCCTCGAGTCGAACTCGAACCCAACTTCTACTACCCACAAGAAGACTTGCTGTTCAAGTTCGCCGCAGACACGGGATGTGGATGGAGTATCCACATGCCTGGCCCCATCGTCGGCGCCGTCCCAGATGCCGCTATGAACTGCGCCTTCCCACTCGCCGTCTACACATCCGTGTGCAAGAAACTCGGAGTCCCTCTCGACTTCCCCGGAGACATTGATTCCTGGCAGATGCCGCAGTCCATGTCCGCGGCGCAGATGAATGCTTATCAGGAAGAGTGGGCGGTGCTGCTGGGACCGGCGAATCGAAAGTACAATACGTGCGACAACAGTGCGTTCGCGTGGGAGAAGGCCTGGCCGAGAATTGCGGGTTGGTATGGTATTGAGTGGAAGGGACCGCAGGATGACGATGTGTACACTGAGAATGAGTCGAGGTTCAATCCTCGAGGGTATGGACCGAAAGGCGTGATGAGGAGGAAGTTCAGGATGGTGGATTGGGCGAAGAGGGAGGACGTCCAGAGAGCTTGGAAAGAGCTGGTGCAGGAGAATGGCTTGACGCAGGAGTTGAAAGACGTTGATCGCGTGTTTGGCTTCTTGGATGGAACGTTGTGCAGGCCTGCGCCGCTCATGCTCAGTATGGACAAGGCGAGGAAGAACGGCTGGCACGGCTTTGTCGATTCTTCCGAGGCGATTCTGGAAGTCTTCCGAGACCTTGAGAGACTGAAGATGATTCCTCCGGTGCCGTTGGTCAAGGTCAGCTTCAATTAGCGGGAGTGATGATACTGTTCAAGTCGGCGAAATGGGAGCGAAGAGGATCACTTCGTCAGCGTCCTGTCAACGGCAGTCCTGCTTCTCACGGCGCCTTCGTGTGCCATCGAGATGTCTCTGGCTGCGAGGAGTGGTCTTTCCTTTCACGTGAACGCGTTAGTGAGGTAGATCGAAATATGAAGTGAATGTTTTCTTGATGCCGTTTGTTTGTTGGTATGCGGATGATGGGAGTGATCTGCTTGCTGGAGTGGCGGCCGGCTTAAGGTTTTGCAGGCGCAGGCGCGTGTTACGGCGCGAACTTGCACCAAAGGCTCTCACACTCCAACATCATCTCCGACGACTTTCCGCCAATTCTCCTTCCTCTTCCTCGGCGCACCCTCGAATACCTCCGCGCGAAGGATGTAAGCCACAACCACTCCCCGAAAACCGACACAATGCCACGCGCCAGCAGGAGAAAGGCGTCGAGCCCGGCGGCGGAGGTGGAACCGGACACTCAAGAGATGGACGTGGACGGAGAAGAGAATGGCAATGCCAATGGCAACGTCGCAGGCGGGAACGCGCTTCAGTTTGACGAGGCACTGAATTGGCGCGCTGGCAAAGCGATTCCGGTTGCCGAATTGCTACGCAGACTCAAGGATCTCTCCGAAGAACTTCGAGGGTTGCAACAGGAGGATGTGGACAAGGAGTCAGTCAAGGCAAAGGCGAAGGATTTGGCGAACCAGCAGCTACTGGGACACAAGGACAGCGGAGTCAAGGCATATGCGATGTTGTGCATTGTCGAGGTCTTTGAGCTCACAGCGCCGGATGCGCCCTTCCAACCTACGCAATTGAAGGACATCTTCACGCTGTTCGTCTCGACAATTGTGCCCGCGCTGGCTCATCCGAACGATCCATACAATCAGCAGCATCAAGAAGTTCTCGGCTCGCTAGCCAGAGTCAAGAGCATCATCCTCATAGATGACCTACCTGCGCCCGAGCCACTCCTGCTCCAGCTCTTCGCCAACTGCTTCGATGTCATCTCCGGAAACGTGCGCGGAGGCGGAGGAGAGCAATTGTCCAAGAATGTCGCTTTCAACATGACGGCGATCCTGACGGTTGTGCTCGACGAGTGCCCGGTATTGCCAGCAGGCGTCGTTGATATTCTCCTGGCCCAGTTCCTCAGAGCCGACCCGGATGCGCTTGCGAATGGCAGCAAAAAGAACGATGCTCCCTTACCTCACGCTTTGCGGGAAGTCTCGCCAGCCTACAACATGGCAAGAGCGGTCTGCAACAGCGCACCGGACAAGATGGCTCGTCATGTCGGCCAGTACTTCAACTCCGTATTGATCGATGCCACTGCCAACATATCGGCTGGTACCACCAGTAAATCAAAAAGCCGGAAACGCGCACATGCCGATGACGACGAAGAGATGAACGAGGACTCGATGTACGCACCAACAGAGGAGGATTTGCAGGACGCGCAGAAGGCACATCGCTTATTACGAGAGCTCTGGAGGTCATGTCCGGACGTGATCCTGAACGTCATTCCTCAAATCGAAGCCGAGATTGCGGCGGAGAACCTTCCACTTCGTGTCATGGCCGTTCAGACTGTCGGAGACATGATTGCCGGAATTGGCGCCGCGGGACCGCCTCCACAACCGGTGCTGGATCCGGTCGCTTACCCTTCAGAAAGCATTGCACCGCCGGCCGAGCAGCACCTGAGCGTTCTCCTCACTCCCGCAGCGCCTCTTGCATTTTCCTCCGCCTATCCTTCCGCGTACCAGGCTTTCTGTGACCGCCACCGTGACAAGGCGCCCGCTGTTCGAGCTGCGTGGTCCATCGCTGTCGGCAGAGTGCTCTACACATCTGGGGGAGGCAAAGGCCTCGACTCCGACCAAGAGCCGCTCCTGTCTCGATACCTGGCAGACATGCTCGTGGACTCTGACGACAAAGTTCGTCTCGCTGCTGTGCAAGCTGTCGCGCACTTTGATTACCGCTCGATTATGCAGAAGCTTGGGCGTATGGGCAGTGTTAGCACTCCAGGATCGGTGCTCAGCACTCTCGCGGATCGCACCAAAGATCCCAAGCACCCGGTCAGAATTGCTGCCATGGAGCTTGTGTCACGCCTGTGGGGAGTGGCGTCAGGTTCTATTGTAGAAGGAAGCGAACCAGTCCGGGAAATGTTTGGCGCCATTCCGACAAAGGTGCTCGATGCAACATATGTCAACGACAAGACACTCAACGCTCTGATCTTGCGGAATCTCTACGACTTTCTCTTGCCTGTGAGCTTCCCACCCGTTAAGTCCAAGGTTCCTGACACCCAAAGCACTGGCGAGCGAGCGCTCGATCCTGATCGAATTCGAGCTCTGCGAATCCTCGTGCTGGTACGTGACCTGGACGAGAGAGCCAAGAAAGTTTTCTACTCTTTGCAGCAAAAGCAGGGCGCCTATGCGAAATACTTTGCCACCATCCTCGAGCTTGGTGAAAAGATCCACGCGGGAGCCGATCAAGACAGCCAGGATGACGACAAGAAAAGAATGAAGTCACTCATCACCGCAATTTCCAGCCCCTTTCCGGATCCCGTCATCGCTTCAAAGCACATCACGGAATTCGTGAGGCGGGACGAACGCCGCGACGCTGTGCTTGCACGGTTCTGCATGTCACCAGAAAGTGATTACAAGAAGGTGGTGAATGCCATGAAGGAATTGAGCAAGAGGCTGCAGTCGACCATGCCCGCCATTACTGAGACTCTGGTGCCGTTCTTGAGATCTTGCTCCATTCTCGTGTACAACAGGAGCCACGTGCCGGCGATTATGGAAATCTCGAGGAGTGACGAGATCGGTCTGGGCTCTACAGCGCACGAAGTGCTCAAGGAGATCTCAGCAAATGCGCCGCAGGTTTTCAAAGTTCACATCAAGGAACTGTGCGAGACTCTGAAAAAGCAGGCGCCATCTGCCACCGAGCCGAATGACCCAACAGCTGTTCAGTCATTGAAAGCATGTGCTGGATTCGCTCGTCAATTCCCACAGGAGATGGGCCAGGATAGGGAGTTCTACAAGGCGATGAGCAAATTTGCCATGTTCGGCACTCCTCCAACAGCGGCGAAACATGCCGTCAGCGTGATTGTGGCTTCGGCGGACAAGAAGGAGATGTACATCAAGGATATCTTGAAGGCGTGTCTGAACGACTTCGAGGTCGGCTCGGACCATTACTTGTCAAGGCTTGCTGCTCTGAGTCAGCTCAGGCTGGTAGCAAGCGAGCAGATTGAGAGTCAGGATGATGAGATCACACAGGTCCTGTCCAATGTGCTCCTGGACTCGAGCGCGACAGCACACGATGAGGAGCTCGAATGGTCGGACCAGTCCGACGATAACCTGGCCGGGAAACTGTGGGCACTCAAAGCCATCGCGAACAAATTGCGAGGGTACGTGGCAGTCGATGAAGGCGATGAACCCGGCGACGAACTCAGAGCCACGGCGGAGCCAGTATTCAGACTACTCAACACGATTATCGAGCGCGAAGGCGAGATCTCCGAGACAGACGGCACAACTGCTCCACATCACCGAGCACAGCTACGATTGGCGGCTTCCAAGCACTTACTCAAGCTCTGCTGTAACAAGGCACTTGACAGGATATTCTCTCCCCGAGAGTTCAATCGATTGACCAAGACTGTGCAAGATGAGCAAGCCCAAGTACGATCTGGATTCATGAACGCCTTGAGAAAGTACAGCAGCCAGAACAGGCTTCAACGACGATTCTACGGTCTCATGTTTGTGTACGCTTTCGAGCCGGACAAGCCCATCAGGGAGACCGTCATGGCTTTCCTCAAATCCCGAGCAACAACCTTTGCCAAGCAGACCAACTCGAGTATGGAGCTGGTGTTCAGCAACTTCCTCAGTCTTCTGGCTCATCACCCTGATTTCGGAGCCGAGACAAAATACTTGAAGGACTTTGTCGACTACATCGTATTCTATCTCAAGATTGTCGCCACCGAAGCCAACCTCCCTATCATTTACAGCATCGCACAGCGCATGAAGACTGTGCAGGACGGCATTGATCCTGACAGCAGCTCCAACCTGTACGTGCTCTCCGACCTGGCAGAGGGTATCATCCGCATCTATCAAGAACAGCAAGGATGGTCGTTACAAATACTTTCCACCAAGACTCCTCTCCCGCCCGGTATTTTCTCGCGCATGCCGAATCACACCATGGCTCAGGAGATCGCCGAGACGCGCTTTATTCCCGAGGACCTGGCCGATCAGCTTGAGGATCTTGTCAAGGATCGCATGAGGAAGAAGAAGCGCAAGGCTGAGAAGACCGATGCATCTGCTGGACGGGCGGCGAAGAAAGCCAAGTCCACTACGGGAGAGACTTCAAAGTCACTGCCGGTAAGGAAGGCGTCCAAGACATCTAAGCCGGCGAAGTCCAGCAAGACGCCGAAGAAGAGCAAGGTTGATGATGATGTTGCTGCGGCCTCGTCCGTTGACCGCAGAAAGAGTGGGCGCGCCTCCAATGCGCGGAACTACGCTGAGAACGACGACAGCGACGATGACGAGGAGCTCGAGCAATGGCAGGGCGGCGAAGAGGGGGATGAGGAAGACGCCAACGAAGATGTCCCCGACGACGACGATCTCGAAGAGCAAGACGCCGACGTCGATGCGGAAGGCAACAAAGAAAACCTACACTCCACGCCGCCAACAAGCGATCCTGCGCCCAGGTCGTCAACCCCGAGAACAGCGCCGCCAGTGACCACAAAAGCGAAAGCCGCAGCAGCGAAGAAACGGAAAGCTGCGGCACAAACATCTGAGGCTGAGGATGTGAAGCAGGATGTCACGACGAAGAACAAGTCGCAAAAAAAGAAGGCGACCAAACAACCCGCCACGCAAACAGCCTCGCGAAGTCGCAGTACCAGGAACGCGAAGAAGGTGGTGGAGGAGAAAGAGAAAAGCGGATTCGACTTTCCCAGTGACAGCGATGGCGAGCTTTCGGATGTACCTGACGAGATGGAGGCCTAAGTGTGCGGAAATGGAAGGCAAAAAAGGCGTCGTGGCGTCAAGTTTGTTTTCGTGGGCGTCCATCTCTGGGTCCTGTTCGTTGTTGTTTTTTGACCATAGTAAGCGATGGCGTTGTGGGAAGGAAGCTCGTGGGCACGCCACGTGGAACCAGCCAGCTGGGGAGCAAATGAAGGATCAAAAATGTTCATACGCATCGCAGATACTGCCTGTCATCCCACGCCGCGGAATATTCCCATCCTCCATGTAACCGTTCCGTTCCTGGATCGTCGCACCTGTAGGATGAAATGCCACAACATGCATGCACGGCTGCAGAGTGGTTGGTGAGACGGCATGTGTTTGCCTTGTGGGATGTAGCGGATGCAGATATGCAGATGTTGTGTCGCCATTGGTTCCGATTCGTGCGCCGTTCGACGAAGTCGGACTGATGCAATGGGTGCGCGGGCCGGGTTGACTGCCTCTTCGAGGACCGGAATACGATCGAAGGCAAACGTTTAGATAACAGACCTTCGACCGGGTACATGTCACATCGTGGTATCATGGTGCGCATCACCGCGTGTAATGTAAACGCGAGAGAATGATGATATGTGTAATTAGATCGCTATGCTGACGACTCTTTGTGAGTCTGGGTATCTTGAACGAATATCAGTAGAACGCAAAATGACGGTTGTGGCCATTGGCCATCCGTAAAGGCGTGCATGAGGGTGTGGGAATTGAGCCCGACGTTCCTTCCGAGCCATGCCATGCTTGTGAAGACATGTAGACGAAGCGACCTAACGACTCCTGACCTCCCTGTCGCCCAAGACCGCAGCCCTCATCTGCAGGACGGCAACGAGCTCCAGCACAAACTCTTGTAGCACCACGACGTTGGTCAGCACGTGATTCAGACTTGCAGTTCGCGGTTGAAGATCGCCCGGGGAGTCGGTCGAGGATGGAGAAGACTCGTCGGCGAATGTGATGACTTGCATGAGCATGTCAGTCGTGGAGGGTGTCTCAGGCGGCGGCGGTTTGAAGATTGTAGAAGGCGTGGGCGACGCATCACGCGAATGAGCCGCACTATTCGCCGACATCGACTTGGAGGAGGGCCGCCCGTCGCCAGATCGGGCAGCAGTGGTTGAAGACAAAGTCCCTTCATCATCAGGCCCACTCGTCCGTGTGGCATTTCGGACGTCGTCGAACGTTGATGGGCTGAAATTTTGCATGAGCGAGGAATGATCGTTGGCGGCGGCTTCCAGGCTTGTTGCTTGAAGCATGACCTTGCGACCGGCGATGAGCTGATCGAGATTGGGAATCGTGTTGCGCACGGCATCGAGAGAGGCCACCAAGGTCTTCAGCTCCTTGAACAACACCGGCTCGTTGGACTCGCGCCAATCTGGTTCTCGTGTGGCTTGTTGTGCTGCAGACCAGGCCACTCGGTCTTCGTTGTCGACGTAAGTTTGCCACGGCTCGTCGGTGTATGGACCATGTTCCTCGAATGTATAAGCCGACGGCGCCAGACAAACCCAGTCTTCCAGCCGTAGCTCAACGCACTGAGCGATGCAAATGATCGCTTGAGTCAGTGCGAGGTTGACATCAATGTGATTGGTGAAGAAGGACCGTAGTTGCGCCGTGATGATACGCAACAAAGGATCGGTGTCTTCCAGAACGTAAGCACCAATATTGTCCTCGTGTTGAAGATCATCTGTAGGCAGTGGCGTTGGAAGCTGCGATTCAACGACGAGACGCAGATCCTGGCAAAGGCTTGCGTAAGTGGTGTTGAACTCGTACTGCGGATGGAGAGAAACTGCGAGAGCGGCATACTGCTCTGCTTCTCGGGCCAGCGCACCCACGGTCCGACTGGGCACATCGAGGCGATCTTTGCGCACTTTCAGCAGCGTACCAAAGGCATACTTCTTGTGTCGAATGACGATCGCCGACATGACTTTCAGGGCGGCAAAGACCGTCTGGCTGTTACGCGAGCGGACATCGTTCATGATGAGATCAACCAAGTTGAACAGGTCGGGGTCCACAGAGCCGTCGGTATTGTTTGGTGCAGCCAAAAGTAACAAGCTCTGACGACGCTTGACAGTGGTGGGAGAAGCGCTGGCGGTCAAAGTAGCAGTGCTATTTGCCATCGTTTGATCTTGAATGGCCAAGAGGTAGGTCATCATCATGTGAATCAGGTCTGGATAGTCCAGAGCCTCAAGCATGGCTGTCATGTAGGTCAGTACGGCCACCGAGCTTCCCGCATCGGTGTCACTGGACTGCAGCAGTGAGGGGTACAGCAGTTGCTGGAGGAAGAGAATCTGAAAGTGATCGAGCAAGGTCTGCTTCACGTCGGCGCTTCTGCAGTGGTCGAGGACGTCCTGCCAGAATGCCAAGTACGACAAGAACGTGGCCATGTGCGCTTTGTGTCTTTCGGAGAATGCGGATTCGGCTGTTGGACGGGTGTGACTCGTGGTGTAATCACTCATCGCGAGTACGGCCGGGAGCGATGCATCTGGGTGGAGAATGCTGAGCTCTCGACTCAGCTGGCTGTATAGCGCACCCAGTCCAGAGGCCATGAGCGTAGGCAAGTCGCTCGACACCACCCACTCTTCCAGCTCGGGAGAACGGCCAGTGCTTTCGAAAATGTACAGTAGGCCGGTCCTGGCAAAGTCTCCAATACGACCTTCGAGATGCACTCGTTCGATCAAGAGGTAGCAGAGCGGAAAGTCGTCCTTTTGTGTCACACCCACGAAGCTTTTCTTCTCCGTCAGGAACACATCGTCCATCTCGGGTTTGGCGGTCGAGTGGAACCAGACCGGGAGGATCTCAGGTTGCAGCCGAATCTTCGCCGCAATGGTAAACATCAGCTCCAGGACCGAAGTTTCCGTATCGCCGCTGATGCGAAGCTCTGCACTGTCCACCGTCTTCCGAACCAATGCCATCGAGCTCTTCGCAAAGTGTCCACTGGAAAGAAAGTCCTCCTCTTCGCTGTCCACCAACGCCGCAAAGACCGAGATGCTGGCTCGGATGAGAGGCTCATACTGGCTGATGCCTGCCGCTCGCGCAATGACGGTGTATATTCGACTCGATCCTGCGAACTGGAGGCAGGTGTGCGGCGCCGGAGCTCTTGACTCTTCTCGCAGCAACGCTGCCACTTTTTCCAAACAGGCGCGCAGTGAGTCCAGAAGAGGCTCCTCGGCGGCTGGATTTCGCGGACGGTCGCATAGCTCGACGAAGGTGTTGTAGACTCGTTTGAAGCGGATCAGTCGTGCATGGGCATCGTTGCTTGCAGGCCGTGCAGTGGCCTTCTTCGGGGCGTAGGATGGGAGCAGGCGGGCCCAGAAGTCCATGTTGTGCCGTTCATAGCATTGGATGCTGTATTGAGGCCATCTGTCCCCGGCTTCGAGCACACGAATCCTTCGCTAGAGGTCAACGAGTAATGTATCGAAGATGTTTCGGAGTTGGAGATGTTGTTGGACTCTCCGGGCGAGGCTGGTGTTGGAGTAGCCGGTCGGCTACTTCATTATCCGGATCCGCGGCCTCGGACTAAATCTCACCACCTCCCGTCCTTTCTCCCCCTCCAATTCCCTCCTCAATGCTTCCCTGACTCTGGACCTCGACGCTTTCATGACGCGATCTGTGTGACGTGACTCGCAGGGCGTCTGGACGCCAATGGTCAATGCCACTGCCAATTACGCCCAGCATTACTTCGTGCTATCCGCGCGCAGCAGTTTGCCTTCATCACCTGCCGGACCCCTCTGCCGAGATGAGAAAGCCCAATCGCTTGTAGAAGGCTAGAAGCACACCCTTACGATCTCTCGATACCACATTCCTGCATGGGCGAGCAAGGCACGCCGTTCACCACGCGAACACCGATTCTCCTCTCGGGAAGACCGTTCGATGGCATTCTGCATGATAGCTACCGACTGACATGCTCACAGCCAATGCAGCCCTACCGGACAACTACATGCAAGACGACATGCTCCAAGAGGAAGGCCGCCGAGTGCAACGCACGTCAGCCAGCGAAGGCAATCGATACGTTGGACATGACATTGCAGCCATCAACACCAGGACAGGCAGGTGCTCAATGGCAACATCCTTAACGCTCCACCGAGTCATTCTTTTGACGAATCACCGCAACGCAATGCCTGCTCATCGTTCGCCTTCCGCCGGGCCTGAGCATTGCAGCTCAAGGATCACTTCCACTGCTCATGTGGCAATCTCGAAACAGCCAATGTCTCGACACGCCGCCGAGTGCTCCTGACCGCGTCGCCATGAGGGCACCAGATTACGGATCTTCGCCAGCGATACCTCCAGCGATACCTCCTGGCGCCAGCGAGAACTATGGCATATCGAACGTTTTGTCAGCCTGGTGTCCGGAACTGAGCTGAATTGACTTCCTCTCGCACATGCGATGCCCTCGCTCGTGCAGCTGGCCTTCCACCGCCGATTCATCAAAGAAGAAATCGATAGGGCATTAGGCTGGATCACACCATCAGAACTTCCTTGGCGGAACCCTCCATACATTGCACCTTCGAATGGCATTGACATGCTCCCAGTCATCGGGCTGAAGAAGCCTTGGGCGACTCCACTGGTCCCACCAACCGGTCTCATCGACATGGTACGATCGAAGGGTGGTCGGTGTGACCGCTTTCGGTGAACTAGACCCCGATGTCATCACTGCGACCGGCTCAACCCCCAGGCATTCCTTGCTTCGATACTGCGTGTACACAGGCACTCGCACAGATCTCATTCATCGCTGCTCCATCGGATGATGCCTCGTACGCCCGACACATGACGAACAAGCGCGGGAGCCGACTGGGCGACCACTCTGCGAGCAGGACGCCCACGCTTTTGCTGCCTGTTCGCGTTCACGCCTCTTCGGCCTCTTGTTGTTGGCTCCCCGAGTTTGCCTCCTCTTCTCGCTTTCGCATGACTTCATCATAGGTGACAGGTGAGATGGATATCCGACAATAGCCGCCGCATTACGAGACATGTGTATCACGTTGGTGGCTTTAGAACAAAGTCATCATCGCGGATGATGTCTGTCTATGGCAATCCTAGGACTTGCTACAGTTCGGGGAAGCGCTGTCTGTCCGTTGTCGTTGTCTTAGTCCCTCATATGCAATAAAGACATTGCGAGGCATCTGCTGCGGCCTCGGCTCTGCGTGAGCTCCTTCGCCTTCTGCGTATATATGAGACCGTCAATGCGCAGAGTTTCAAGCCACCGCCAAACCGGTGAATCAATAGGTTCGTTCACAGACAGGAACCATTACTCACGACATGATGAGCGCAATGTGCTGCGGTGATGGTCAATTTCAAAGCTCGCTCTGACACCCATGCCATGTTGTTCTCGGTACACTGAAAAGACTCTTCAAAGCGCTGCATCGGGCACATGATGAAGTTATGAATCAAGCGGCCACGATAGTTACGACAGAGGCCGCCTTGGGCGTGCAATTCACAGCGAGCTTGCGACCCGAAGGCAACCAAAATGTGAATCGATTGCCGTTTGATAACAGCGGGGCAAGGTGCGACCGCTAGGAGCGCTTCCGATCTTAGTTGCTAAAGAAGGCAACTCGTGTGCAGGAGGTACCCTCCAGAGTTCCTGCAGCCACGCCTGTGCCAGTCAGCCCGGCGTCGCGAGGCCGCCTCAGCCCGCCGCCGCGAATATTCTATACAAACTCATCGACGCTTCGAAGGCCTCGCGGTATATTTTCTCTCACGACATTCACGGTCAATCGATACCGAAACTTCTGATCGGGCACAGCGCGACGCTTCTCCGCCAGAACGAGTGGACACGAGGTGCCTGTGCCACCTGGATTAGCCTCGACCCGTACAACTCCGAGAAACCTGGCAGCGTCGCCTCACTTGGGACGACAACATCAACTTCATCCGATATTCCACGATAGACGAATCAGCGCGTCTCGTCCGAACAGTCTAACTGTTGTCTTCGCGGAAGCCTTGGATGACAACACCGACAGTGAGAATCAGAGTGAAAGTCCGTATGGTTACATTGGTAGACTAACAAATGCGGTGACAGTCAACGATCAAATCATCAACAGTCGCATGAGTTTGCCACAGTTGATCCTCAGCAGTTCGGACTTTACCACATAATACGCCTTGAAATGAACCCACCTGAAGCACTTTGCTGTTCACCACAGTATCGAAGTGTTCGAGATGCGTTCACCGCTACTCCGCGTACAGTCGGCAAGAAACTCGCCGAGCGGCGATGGGATGCCAGATCATCAGAGTCGTTGCCTACAGGAACGAGGAAGGACGAAAGTATTCGGAGTCATCGTGACCAGCTGACGGAAACATCAGATTGGTAAGTCCAGCTGACGAAGATCGTCTGCCTAATCTCGGATCTGATTCATGCCGGCGGCCTCCCAAGTGGCATGGCCATGAGATATGTGTGTTGACCTCCAGTAGCACTCACGGCCAATTTGCTCCAAACTTTTGTCGCTCGCCGATTGCTTCCGTTGCTGCATCCGAGGATTCCATGAGTGACCGATCCGAACATCTAACGCCGCCGGAATCTCCACGAAAGGCCTCTTCGCCCACTGCCGGAGCTACAGCGGAACGTGTCGGACGTCTCTCGCTTAAGAAGGATGTCTACCGCAGGGAACATCAGTCCTGCACCCGTGGAAGAAGCGTGCTCAGTGGCTCGCCTACCACAGCATCGAAGCGAGCCGCCAGCAGAGAGCTTTCACCACGACCAGAATGCCGGTCTGAACGCTCTCGAGGAGCCACGCAGCCAGGATCGAGTCCTCGGAATGGAAAAGCGACTGTCAGAGCTCAGCGAAGGGCGCCGGGTCATCGTCAATGCTTGGCTGGTGCGAGGCTTAGCAAAGGTCCTTGCCGTGAAAGTGCTACGGCTCATGGAAGTCCTGCATTCAGCAATCTTGAATTCAAACAACGTGTTGATTCTGGCTATGGATCAATACCATCGCTGCGAAATACTGCTGCGCAACATCCTAACTCGGGTTGGCAGAACCATGCAGCCACCCTAGTACCGGCCACCGTCCCGGAGAAAGCGGTGGTACCTGCGTCGATCCAGAAAGCCAACGGTCTTGCTTCGCGAGCAGTCAACAGTGGCTATCCGGGACTACTATTGCAACCAGATGCTTCGCCTATATCTTTGGAGCAACTTGCAGCGGAGATCAAGGGCATATACGCCGGTCTCGTAGTGGTAGAAGCGAAGTGTATGAGTATCGATAAAGCTCAAGCCGATGACCTCAAGTCTCACTTGGATCCGGAGCAGTGGCAGGCATTGATAGCCCTTCACCGGACTCTGCTATACGAGCATCATGATTTCTTAATGGTCAGTAATACTGAGGAACACATTTACCATCATTTTGCTGATTCAGCTCAGGCAACCCAGCATCCGTCTGCGACGGAAGCGCTTCGTGGTCTGGCAACAAAGTATAGCATGCCGGCTAGAATGTGGCGACACGGCATTCATGCTTTTCTGGAAGTGCTCAGACATCGCCGCCCAGCATCGCAGGATTATATGCTTTCATTCATCTACCTGGCGTATCAAATGATGGCCCTGCTACTGGAGACGGTGCCCAGCTTTACCGACACCTGGATCGAATGCCTCGGAGACCTTGCGAGGTATCGTATGGCGATTGAAGAGGAGAAAGAAGCTCACGCAACATGGGGTGGTGTTGCAGCGCGCTGGTACACGCTGGCATCTGACCGACATCCGGCGATCGGACGACTCTACCACCACCTCGGGATCCTGGAACGTCCCAGTCTTCGCAAGCTCTGCTACTACGCGAAGTCTCTGACTTGCGTACTCCCCTTTCCCAACGCAATGTACTCGCTCAAGACGCTGTGTGTACCTATCGTGCAGGACGATCGCTCCATCCAGAGCAGTTATCACTCCACCGAAGCCCGCATAGTCACCTATTACGCACTCAACTTCTCCCACGGCGCCTCCGACAAGACTGAAGCTGTGGGGAGACACGCACTGGATCTACTTTCCAAACAACCGCTGAAGATCCGCGAAGTCGGCGCTTATCTCGGCATCACCAGCATTTCCGCCGTGTTTGATTTCGGCGAGCCATCCAATGCCCTCCTCAACTTTTACTCGACCGCCGTGGAACAAGCGAAGCAACCTTCCGGCACTGCTCCTCTCGACGACGAGTGCAACTTGTCCTCTCTCTGCTCTCCCAGCACATCCCCTGCTCTTCTTTCTTGTAATCGTTTCTTGTTTTCTACTTTCGATCTGGTCGTTCAGAGCTTACACCTGCTCGTTCGAGTCCGGGATTGTTTACCATACGTTCACATAATGCTGGTGTGGCTGCATAGCTTACATGAACTGCACACTCGGCTGGATATCTCGACCAAACTACTTCCGCTGGATCTTGGACTGCTCAACTGGCAAGGTCTAGCTCGGTTACTTAACTGCGTCGCTGAGGAGTACCCGATCACAGCGCGTGTCGTGCAGTGCGCACGCGAGAGAAAGTTTGTCGTTCCCAAAGTCTACGACGTCCTGGCTCGACCGCTTCCGGAAGATGATCTGGTTCGCGGTCTGGTTTGGGGACAATTCTACTTTCCTCCTGGTTGGTTCGACGGCCAGACTGAAGATGACGGTCGCTCCATCGAGGACAATTACACATACGTAGCTCGTGCACAGAGAGTGCTCTGGTTGGGCGTATACTTGGCCATGCACACCGATTACCTGCACTACGATGACGAAAGGCGTGTGTTCAAAGTCGGCACATCGGCATCCAAGCAATCTCTTGCTCCAGGCTCTCCAACCGTCGAAATTTCTCAAGGATCTCCGACGATATCTGCGGACACTCGATCTCATCCGGATGAGTCAGTGCATGTCTCCGAGCCCGGAGCCTCCAGCAGTGAGACCAGCGAGGATGGCTATGCGACCATCAAGGGACCAAGGACCACCACTTCTGGGCGGTCTCGTCACTCGCCGAAGCCACTGCGTTCATCGCGGGCGAGCAGCAGGGTAGCCAAGTCCAAGTCTTGCTCACGCACGGCTTCGGCGACGCGGAAGGGCAAACATTTCAATGCTACTTCCAACGACTTCCACGTTGCGGGCGAGGACGAGGGCATGGATTGGATCAGGGGAAAGGTGGAATAACATACGTGCGGTATACTCGCTTGGCTTCGCCGGGTGTGGGTGTCTGCTTTTGGTTCCGTATCCGTTCCACTGACATGGAACGTACGGACCGAACTTTTTGGCTTGTCCGGAGCGGAAGAGGTAATGGGCTGGGCTTTCGTTGCGAAAAGTATGGTGTAGCTTGAAAGAAACAGTACTAATGCTATGTAGATGACGCACAAGCTTTGGGGACCATCTCGATCTGCTCATGCATCAGTCCGCCCTTTGATGGTTGATGTTTCCGTAGACTAAACCTGGAGCTGTGGTAGGACACGAGAGCCCTGCGTACCGTACACCAGTGAAGTCACATGATCTTTCATGTGACAATGCTTGGAGCGGACCAGGCTCCGTGAAATCGTGCTTAGTCATTTGCTCCTTCTTCATCGGTCGAGCTTGTCTTGAGGTCATTGAAGAAAGTCCATCGACCTGCACCGGTGAGACTGGTCTTCACTCTTTCCAACCACAACCCGCACAGACATCGTTCCGACAAGACCTCGACGTCCCGATCTCTTCTCTCATCCTTCACAATGTCCACCAAGTCAATATGCAGCTCCTGTCTGCGGACAGCCCGCCAACAGTCTCGCTCCAACCTGTCCTTCCAATCCGCTCCCAACCAGTACCTCCAGCGAACATTCACCACAACAAGAATCCGATGCGCGGCCAAGGACAATGCCCTCACCGACGCCTTGAACGCTCCCGCCCCTCCCGCGTCCAAATTGCGTACTCCCTCGGCAGCAGCACCACCCATCGCCAACCTCGCCTCCAAAATGCGCTCCTCGCCTCTCCTTCGCAGCACAACAGAACCCTACATCGCCTACGGCGCCACCGCCGACCTCTTCGCCGAATGCGCCCGACAATGCTCCTACACCGTTCCCTCCGCGCTCGAGAACCCTCCCGCTCTCCCTCCCATGAACGCCGCAGGCGACCATCTCGGTGCGGGGACGGGTTGGTGGTTTGAACCCAAGTCGGCGGGCGGGTTGGGTCTGGAAGTCACATTCACGTCCTGGGCGCAAGTCATCTATCTGCACATGTGGCTACTCACGGTGCGACTGCGGTGTTTCCCGGCCGAGTACGTCAAGGACTGGCATCAAAATCTGCTGGATCATTTCTTCTACGCGGCGGAGGATCGGATGGCGGTGTGGCATGGGATGACGTCGCGAGGAGCACGGAACAAGGCGTTGAAAGATTTGTATCTGCAGTGGAGAGGTGTGCAGTTGGGATATGACGAAGGGCTGATCAAAGGTGACGCGGTGATGGCGGCGGCGGTGTGGAGGAATGTGTTCAAGGCGGAGGAGGGGGTTGATCTGGAGGACCTGGCGTTGGTGGTGGTGTACATGAGGAGGGAGTTGCAGACGTTGAGCAAGTTGAACGATGAGACGATTACAACGGGCCAGATCAAGTTTGAGGATCCAAAGAATGTGAGGAATCTGGTCGCGACCAAGAAGAGTCCGTTTCTGGGGAAGGGATTCACACCGGAGGAGCTCAAGGCTGCAGACGAGGCAGCGAGTGGGCAAAAGAAAGAGTAGACGCAGAGCACACTGTTCATACAATGGCGAGAAGCGAAAGCTGCACAAACGGAGATGATGCTCCAACGTTGCCATTCAAATTCGCTCGGGGTATCATAATATCATCCTGTCTTCCTGAAACGCCGCATACCACACACCTCCCATTAGCGCGTACGTCAATCGGTGTACGCCGGTCCGCTATCATCGTCAGCGCTCGCCTTTCTCGCCATCTCCGTGTGTTGCTGCTGCTGCGCCTGCTTTGCCGCCTCGTGCCTCTTCCGCTGTTCTTGCTCCACAGCTCTCCTCCTATCCGCACCCAACTTCTCCCTCTCCTTCCACGCCGCCTTGATCTTCGGGAACGCGCCGATCAGATCGTGCTCGGTCACAGCATCCTCGATACTTTCGATAACACTGTCCACAACACTGACGTGGTTCGCGTGCTCTTTGTCGTCGCGGAAGCGTGGTGTGCCGTCGTTCTCGATCTTCGGTCGCCAACGTCCCGTGTCCGCTTCGCGATAGCACTCTATGATTCGCCAGTCCAGCTGTTGTTGCATGGACTTCATCGCGGCCCATTCGGTGTCGGTCAGGTGCAGGGGTGCGAAGGTTCGGTAAGAGGGCTTGTCATTGCCGTGGTAGACGAGCAGATCGATGTGCGGTTTCTGGTCGAAGTCTTCGTATTGTGTGCCGTCTTCGTCGATTTCCGTGGGAAAGGCGCCGAGCTGTAGGCGGAAGTCGACCGTGTTCTCGTGAGGTGGTTTCCATTTCAGGATGTGCACGTCCGTGCCGGAGACGTAGGGTGTTTCTTTGCAGGTGAAGATGAGGCCGTCGTTGCCGTGGGGTAGGTTCGGGATGATGTTGGAGAACATGTCGGGCGTGGCATATGGCATGTGGGGTTTCTTCCAGGCGATTTGGAACGGCTGAACGCGGGTCTCTTGAGGCCAGTCTTTGGCGAACGCACGCCAGGGTTCGTAGATGAACCTGTCGATGCGACCGATGCGCGAGCCATAGTCTTTGAGTGTAATATTCTCGCCGTCCAGTGCGAGGCAGTCGAACATGAGGTATGTCAGCTGTTCGTGGCCGTCCGGGAACCGCTGGCGGACGAGCTCGCCGTCCAGCAGCGTGAGGATATGATAGCTTTGGACGTCGTAAGGTGGCTGAGCCGGTCGACCATTCTTGTCGAACAAGGCACGGGGTAGGTGGAGGTATCCCGGCTCGATCATGTAATAGTCGTTCTTGCGATCAATGAGCATGTGCACTTCTTTCGTTGCTCCGGTCTCCTCGTCGTGTAATTCATGGCTGAAGAGCAGACATCGTACGCCGTCCGTCTTCTCCACCAGGAAGTAGTCCTTCCGTTGTAGCTCTTGTAGGTGCCGTCGCGCGAAGGAAATGGGCTGTGCGCCGGGAAACTTGACGGTCTGGCGTTTGAGGAGGTCGGTGACGGTCACGCGGTGGAATTGGGCGTGCTCGTGGGACAGGAGGGAGATCCTCTCGATGTTGGCGAGGTCGATGGAGGAGCCCATACTTGAGAGGTGGACGAAGAGGACGTTCGGTCGTTATGGTCATCAATGTGCAGTGCAAGGATTCACAACAATGGAGGGTGTGCTTTGTGGTACAGGGATCTACACTTTCACCTCTGTGGGGGCCAGAATAAATTCCCTTTCACATGCAGATAATCATTTACAATGACAACCACACATGCGGAATTCCGCAAACGCACGAATTCCCCTTCTTCCCGGCCACGGACGAACAGCGCCGTCTTCGATCAGAGAGAGCACACGTCCGAACAGTGGGACTGTCAAGACTCGTCTGCACGCCTACTCACATACCAACAGCGCTGGTTGACTACTGCGAAGTTAGAACGTTTTCAACTCTTCTCATGTCGTCCAGCATGATATAGCGCAAAGGCCCATCCAGGATGATCCGACGCACACGCTGGAGCTGGCATTTCAGCACGGCAGGGCGGCTTGAGACGTGAAAGGCGGCTCGCAGTTTGCAGCATTTATTGGACCAACAAACTTGCTGTCAACGCCTCCTGGAATGCATTCCGCCCGTCAACGACCATCCGGATGCGCACGACGACATCTGTCACCTGTGATTTCCAATCCAATTGAGGGCCAGCCCACATCGCTGCCAAACCACCGTACATCACATCTGCGACGCCAACGAGCCGTACCTCCGGGCCGATCGTCGAGAGGCTGAACTCTTTTTCGCTTGGTCGTAGACGTCATCTATATCATTTACTCGTTGGTGGCTTTGGTGACCTCGATGCAGCTTTCATCCGGTTTCGAAGCTCAGGCACACATTGCTCACTCTGGGTGAATTATACTGGACATAGATCACTCGACCTGTCATGCGTGCCTGGACATTTGCCAATGGTCCACAAATATTATCGACTCTTTCAATCGGACTCCGGACTGGCGGCGGATGCTATTCCATCGAAGCATTCCAAAGAACGATATTGGCACCTCACTAGCACAACCTTGTTGTCCTGAACCGCCCAAACCTCAAAGAAAACTGCCGAGCTAGGCCTCATGTCTCTGCTGATGTCGTCACCTCAACAAAGCGGCTGCGCGGAAGTGCAACTCGATGTGATGATGCGCAATGTGAGAAGGCTCAACTACATCCCTTCTGGCGCCACGGTAAGGAATTCTGTGCTGTTTTGAATTCTGTGCTGTTTTGCTCTACACTTTTGTCTGCATTTCTCTGCCCGGACTGGTCAAACGTCTTGAAGCCTCACTAGGTACATCGGGTCCTTGATAGGCTTTCGTCATGGCGGACACGGCTCACTATGGATCTGGCATCATTCGCACAGGAAGCGGACGTCAAACCTACGCTCCGGACGGTATTGTCAACAACCACGACGACTTGAAGTCTTCCAGCGAGGACGGGAAAGACTCTGATGCGGCTACCCACTCCAACGATGAAGACCGAGACGCAGAAAAGGGCGACTCTAAGAAAGAGCAGTCGGGATCAGAGGAGGATGAAGAGAAAGATCCAAACGTCGTCGACTGGGATGGAGATGATGATAAGGGAAATCCCATGAACTTCACTCCGGCCAGGAAGTGGACCATGGCAGTGTCCATGGGTTTGATGACTTTGGTTGTCACGTTCGCCTCGTCCGTGTTCAGCAGCGCGACAATGGTCACGGCCATGCAGTTTGGCGTCAGCGAGGAAGTCATGATTTTGGGTCTGGCTCTCTTCGTTCTGGGCTTTGCCTTTGGACCTATTGTTTGGGTGAGTACCTACATTCGAGGCTCTGCAATTTCGCTGATTGTCTTCATTCCAACAGGGACCAATCTCCGAGCTCTACGGAAGACGAATTCCCTTGTTCACGGGATACTTCATCTTTGCCATCTTCCAGATTCCTGTCGCGGTGGCCACAAACTTGCAGACCATCTTCGTCTGCCGCTTCTTTGGCGGTTTCTTCGCCTCCGCACCGCTCGCTGTTGTTGGTGGGGCTCTAGCAGACTTCTTCGATCCAGTCAACCGTGGTGTGGCGCTGACCATTTTCGGTTCGGCGACATTCATTGGACCTGTGAGTCTGCAGTACTGCACTGAGCTTCGACAATCTTTCTGACGAAATGCAGACTCTGGGACCGATCATGGGCGGTTTCATTACCATGAGCCACCTCGGCTGGAGATGGACGCAATGGATCACCATGATCATGGCCGCCTTATTCGGCACCATCGGGTTCATTATCATTCCTGAGACGTATGCTCCAGTATTGCTCCAACGCAGGGCCAAGAAGCTACGCTACAAGACCCGCAACTGGGCCATCCATGCTCCCGCCGACGAGAAGCAAGTCGACTTGAAGCAGATCGGCGAGCAGTATATCCTCCGACCATTCAAGATGCTTGCTCTGGAACCGATTTTGGTGCTTGTGACACTCTACATGTCGCTCATCTACGGTATGTTGCCTCTATTTCTTTGCAGCAATGCACTACACAAACTAACACTATGTCCTCGCAGGTATCATCTATCTCTTCTTCGAAGCCTTTCCCATCACTTTTCAACAGCAGCGCGGCTACAACCTCGGCGTCGGCTCGCTCCCCTTCCTCGCCGTTCTGATCGGTGTCCTCTGTGGTTGTGGAATCATCGCCACTATGACCAAGACTCGGTTCGCTCGCAAGCTGAAGGAGAACAATGGCACTGTCGTCCCGGAAGAGCGTCTTTTGCCTATGATTATTGGAGGTGCTCTTTTGCCCATTGGTCTGTTTTGGGTAAGCTAAGGATCCATGCCCTACACTTGTGATGCGTACTAACTGCCCAAACGTTCGCCTGGACGAGCTCGCCTGGCATCACACCCTGGCCTCAAATCATCGCCGCCGCACCCATCGGCGCTGGAGTTATGATGGTTTTCTTGCAAGGGTTGAACTATATCATCGGTAAGTCCATCCTTCCAAGGCTTGCAACGTCCGAGAACATGTCTCGAGGCCTGCTCGGTCCTACACTACCCCCCAACTCTCGTCGTCCAAGCATCGCTAACCAGATCCTTTCCTCCAGATGTCTACAAGTGGAACGCCAACTCCGCCATCGCAGCCAACACCTTTTTCCGATCCTGGGTCGGCGCCGGCTTCCCCATGTTCGCGGTACCAATGTTCAACAAATTGGGAGTGCCGTGGGCCATGAGTCTGCTGGCATTCCTGTGTGTGGCGCTTTTCCCGGTGCCGATTCTGTTCTTTATCTATGGAGAGAAGATCAGGAAATTGAGTAAATACTCGCCGAGTTGAGGCGATGGAGGAGGAGTGATCAGGACGTGCTGTATAGAAAAAACGGCCTGGGTGTACAGGACTGGTTCCACGAGATGGATGTGAACTTTAAGATGTATATTTACATAATGTCTCTTTCTCGGCGATGCTGATTACTTTCTCTCAAGGCTGATGCTTCTCATCGTTGTAGTCTGCGCTCTGGCCTCATGCACGGGTGTGTGAGCCATCCGACCAGAATCACGCTGGCCACAGGCGAAAGTGATGGCCTCTTAGGGTTAGGGTTGAACGAGGAAGAAAGAAAAGGAGATATCAACTCTGGACGAAAGCTGTCAAGCTCTACCTTCTGTGCAGCTCGGCGCCTGGAAGAAGCGTCTTCTCCAGCTATTCTGCCAATGCACATTCCATCAACAGTATTGCTCGTCGTTGATTCGTCACTTTACTTCGCAATCGACTCCCATACCTGTTGCACGATGACTTCTGCCTGAGGCAGCCTCGGTTGTCATCTGACCTCATGTCTTCGTCTCTTTCTCCCTTGACATCAACCTCGCCGTTCGGTTGATGATGCCGCCGCACGCAGATCGCTCGAAGACACGCCTACTTAGACTATCGTCGATATTCCTGCAATCCTCGACTTGCAGATGGAGGGTTTGAAGGCGACCTAATCCGAGGGTCCATTCGGACGTAGGCTGACAGGACCAGGCGTTCCCCTGACTGGAGCTGTCCGACTCGCTGCCACGGCCCACGATGCATGCAGGTCCCTTCGCCCAAGCAAGAATTAGCGTCCGCTCCCTGGATATCAAACCGCCGTTTCCGGGCCAATGTAAGCTCGAGCAAATGGCGACAACTGTTCCAAAGACGGCGCGTGCAGGGGGACTCGATAACGATGAGCAACGCCTGGGCCAAAGGTAAGAAGTCGTCGATGCCACATGTGGTCAGCGCATGTCACTGGCATGTCCGTGCCGGTGGGAGTGCTCCAACTGGGTCAACAGACTTCATCAAATGTCTGTACCGTTCCAGTATGGCAGGCATATGAGTTGCACATTCTGCATTCCCAGGTTCAGGACTCCGCCCGACACTTACTTGATTACTGCTCCTTCTCGGTGCGATCTTGCCTCTCATCACACTGGGCAGAAGCGCACGTAACCTCGCAGACCATCTTTCACATCGTTGGGTCTTCTACTAGATCAAGGTTATGGCAGACACCTCCATCACGCCGACGCTGTCCAAGGGGACATTGACCCAGTGCAGGAACAAGTCATAAGCTTTCGATCGCCATCGAAGTCTCGTGTTCCGCGACAGCGATCCCACGTTCAATTTGAGACCCCTGGTCATATCTCATTTGAACAGGACATGGGATGAATTGCCCAGACAGTCCCGACAGGATAGCCGTATAGGTATGAAGAAGTCGTACGATCAGGAAAAGCTCGCGAAAAGCTCGCAGACCATCCGTTTCTAGAGGCCAACACACCCTCATGTCTTGCACAGTTGCACGCCTTCCGATGTCTTGCGATGGTGACATTGTAATCTCGCTGGAGCCAGGATCTGTCTGACGACCAGGCTGTACATTCATGGCCTGATCTCTGCTCATCCTCACTTCCGCTTTCACCATGGAGATGAAGCTGATGGTCACCCCATCGATTCCTGCCCCTCCCGAGGTCGCCAATCTCATCGTGGCCTTGCAAGGCGCTCGTCGTTCCCCTTTCGTTTTTATAAACACCGTTCGGCGCTCTCTGTCTTCCTCTTCCTTTCCTCATCAGCACCGTCCACATACTCGGGTCAAACATACAATACTGCAACCCTTAGTCCACAAGACATCATCAACAAGACAAGATGCACTTAGCCACCTACCTCAAAGTCCTTGCGACTTTCGCCGTCATGGCCGCTGCGGCTCCCGCCGCCGAAGCCGACGCTCACCTCGACTGCGACGTAGGTGCACCAGACATCGGGAAACCGTCAGAAGCCTCGCTAACCTCAGACTTTACAACAGCCGACGGGAGGCGCAGGAGAAAACAGCTGTGGCAGAGGGCGGACGCACCCTCCTGAGGTTGCCCACGTCGCTGCTCGTGCCGCCGAAGCCCACGCTGGCTTTCGCTAGCCCATCAATTGCACTGTAAGTGCTCGAATGGTCTTGCGTCATGTCTTGAACAACCTTGGTGACATGATGGTTCTGCAGGAGGAGCAACGTGCGATCCGTCGCACACTCAACATCACTGTTGCTCCGGCTCGGCAGCGGGACATGTCAAGGACGATGAAGAAGCTCGGGCAGGATTTGTACAAGCTGTTTTTGGTTCACCAGGAGGATGTTGGAGAAGGTTGCGATGCGGAATGATCGAGAGTGGAGGATGGCGACGGAAGTGACGGAAGTGACGGGAAGTGGAGGGATGCATTCCGCTTTCGTTGCTTTGATTGTTGGTTTCGCTTCTATCTCAGAATAAACTGTTCGAGCTTCTACAACTGTTCCACTTTGTTGCCATGCTACACCAATGCTATGATTTTCGTCCGTATGTGCCATGCTTTGCTGGATGGGCGGTCTTGAAGACTTTCTTTTTGATCTTGCTCGCAGCCGACTTCTCACATCTTCCGAAGCAACTTGAGACCAGGCCTCAACACGCGGGCTGGCGGTCAAAAGACAGGAGGCTAACAAGGGATTGTGATTGTGATGCCGACGGTGAATGTCATTGTGCTCTCTTTGTATCTAGATGAGATGGTGGACAATGCAGACAAAGCCTGTCCTGTACTATGCACAAGGGGCTTCAAATGGCGTGGGGGCTGTTGAACGCCGACATGTATAATGCACACCTCTCCGTGCGCGGTGCCCTCGAGTCCTTGATCCATCATCGAGATTCGTGCTGCCGGCCAGCACTCTCAAACCAAACCAACCCAGCCAACGACAGATTCACTCCAGCAGAGACCTCAGCCATGCCCGACACAAACCCAGCCTACGCCACCCCTGAGCCTTGCTCGAACATCTGCTGTACCCCCTTCTTCGCCCACTCCGACAGGCCCTTAGACTCCCCACCCAGCCATTCTCGATGGCGAAGTTGAACAGGAACCGTGGAATTTGTGGTAGATCTTGATTCTAGGTCTCTGGAGCTCCTCATCGCACGTTCGGTCCGAAACATTTCAAGGTCTCGTGCATCGAGCGTGGCCTTCGTCGTGATAGATCGCATGTGTGGAAAATTCCCGTCCCTCCTCATTGCAGGTCGCACCGTCATTGCTCGTCGCGGTGGCCGGCTTCAGCTTTGATCGGACGCACGTAGCGTGGCGCAATCGAAATCTCGAGATTTCCTTCATTCCATCTCATAAATCCATAATCGTCCCTCGTAGTCATCACTCGACAAACTGCCTGGTCAAAAATCTTCTGAATCCTCTTCTATCCAAAATCCAGCCTGGAAGTCCTCCCCCTGTCTCCCCTCGTCTCAACTGAAATTCTTCCCACCTTCCTTCCACACCTCCTCCAATCACCACCAATCTGACACTCTCCTCACTCGCGTCTCCACCTCCATCACCATTCCATCCAGCCGGCATGAATGTCAACACGCCCTTCGCCGCTCTTCCGCTCGGCTCTCCAGGTCGTGGTAGGATCTCATTCCGCACTCTCTTCCGCCCTCCACTCGGTAGCACAGTCCATGAATACTCTGGCCGACCGGTTTGCCAATGTGGCGGATCTGAGCCCAGATGGAAGGAGTGAGAAGCTGCACTTCTGGAGTCGGAGAGTAGCCGCGATGCGAAAGGTGCGTTCTTGAAGGCGGATGCGAAGGTGGATTGAGACGAGCCTATGGTTGGAGCCACGATCGGAGGAGGGATGGGTAGGAGATTGTAGTATTCTTGGATACTCGTCGCTTGTCCGGCGGCACTGGGCGCGATGGGTGCGGAAGTCATCGAAGGTGCGGCGGATGCTGGGTTCGAGAGGCGGGCCGGTCGATGAGAAGGCGCAGCAGTACTCGGAGCCGGTGCGCGGACTTGTGTGTCTGATGGCCGCAGATCGAAGACATGTAGTGTTCCTTTATCACTGGTCGAGGCGAGCCAGCGGTTCCCAGGACTGAAGGCGAGGTCATAGATGATGGCATGATCGAGCCCACGTCGGAATTCCGCAATCTGATCGAGCGTACTTGTGGTAAAGACTCGGAGTAGAGTGCCTTGCTCGCTGGTGGTAACCAGGAGTGAGCCGTCTGGAGACAGTGCGATACAGCGGAGAGAGGAGTTGTGAGCGCGTACAACACGTTTGTTGGTGGATGCTTTTGGAAGGAGAGAGATGAGCTGAATCTGTCCGGTGCTCTGCGCAGGGAGGATGAGGAGGTCATCTGTGAGACAGCAGAGAGCAAAGGGATTGTTGGAGGTGTTGTGGAGGGAGTGAACCCGATTTGGTGCGCGCCACGACTCATCCTTCGGTGCCACGCTGTCCGACGAAGAGGCGTCATCTGGCGGCGGTGAAGGTGGTGCCTGAGGCTGGATTTCCTGGTGTTGAATCAGAATCGTCCTTTCTTGAAGGATCACTGCCATCCATTTGGAGCTCAACCTCAATCCCAAGACCTGCTCATGCAGATCGAATCGAGTGAGCTCCCGCTCCAGCACGCAGTCCCAGAAGGCGACCACATTTGGCCCGCTGCCGTCCTCTGACTTGTGGGTGAGAACGTAGGCGACGTATCGATCATCCAAGACAGCAGCGATTGACGCACCGTATGGCGATGGAAGAGCGGGATGATATGTCGTCAGACAGTTGTCCAGACGAAAGACACGGAAGCCATCGGCCAGACCAGCGACGAAGCGTTTGCGGGAGGCGGAGATGGAGACGGAGAGAACGTTGGGCGTCTTCGACGGCTGAATCGCCTGACGAGTGTTCATCTTGAAGGAGCTTCCAGAATCACCGTGACAGTCGTTCCTTCATCCTGCCATGCTGCTCTTGTCTCCCATAGTCCCGATCAGGCAGTTCGAAGAGGAGTCTGAGTGCTGTGGTATAGGAGGGAGTCTTCAGAAGGACGACATCGCACTTTCCGTGTGCGGAGGATGACGATGTCGTAGGGCAACAGACCGTAATGTAAGGTATACCAGAAACCAGGTCGGGTTGTGTCTTGAGGATACAGTATCTCTGAGACGATGTCAGGAGTGAGGTGATCGTCGTCACATGGCATGTTGATTGTTCCCGTCGACTACCTTACTAGGTCCGCTTAGTCAGGACGGCACGCACGGACAAGAGGTCGGCCCTCCGCAAAATTGAGCGGGACGGGCCGTGCCATCTCCCTGCACCAAAGCAAGAACCAAGAACCCCTTTGCCATTGAGAGTTCCGCAAGAGAAAGGTGAGAGAGAGACTTCACGACGACAATCGCCCTTGCCCTTTCCCTTGCAACGACATCAACCACACGTCACGACTGCCCGGAGACGTAACAGGTCAGTACGTCCACCCCTCTAGGAAATCACAGCGGAGGACTCTTCCTGCCATTCCGCTCCGCCAAGATCTCTCCGACACGACCTACCCCTACCTTACCTTCCTCCACTCTCCCTTCCACCAACACGACTCATTCACCACCGCCGCGCCGCTCACTCGCTGACTGTACCGCCATCTAGCAGAGTCCTCCTCATCGACCACCATAACCCTCATTCACCCATCGAACCCGCCACGAGCCCCACCGCCAGGATAGTCTCCTTACGCTCCGACTCGCCCGCCAGCATGTCTACCTCCACATCCGCCATCAAACTGCGCCGCAAGAAGAATGTCAAAAAGGGAATTCAGTTCTGTCTGATGGTCTGCGGCGCTTCCGGCACCGGTCGCACCACCTTTGTCAACACCCTCTGCGGCCGTCAGGTCCTCACACCACTCGATGCCGATGATCCCACCACCGCCCACGTCGAAGAGGGCGTCAAGATCAAGCCCGTGACCGTTGAACTCGAGCTGGACGAGGAAGGCACCCGTGTCTCACTCACCATCGTCGACACGCCCGGCTTCGGCGACAGCATTGACAACGAGGCTTCCTTCAGCGAGATCTCCACCTTTTTGGAGAGGCAATATGATGACATCTTGGCTGAAGAGAGCAGGATCAAGCGCAACCCGCGATTCCGCGATAACAGGATTCATATTCTTCTGTACTTCATCGCGCCAACTGGTGAGCCTGAATGGACCCTGCCCTCTCCTCTAGTACTGACACCTCTTCTTTCCAGGCCACGGTCTCCGCGAACTCGACATTGAGCTCATGCGCCGCCTCAGCCCTCGCGTCAACGTCATTCCCGTCATCGGCAAGGCCGACTCCCTCACTCCACTCGAACTCGCCGAGAGCAAGAAGCTCATCATGGAGGACATCGAACACTACCGCATTCCCGTCTACAACTTCCCGTACGACATTGAAGAGGATGATGAGGACACCGTGGAGGAGAACGCCGAGCTTCGCGGCCTGATGCCATTCGCTATCGTCGGCTCGGACGAGGTCATTGAGCTCGATGGCAAGCGCGTGCGCGCCCGGCAATACCCATGGGGTGTGGTCGAAGTCGACAACCCGCGCCACTCCGACTTCCTCGCCATCCGCTCCGCTCTTCTCCACTCCCATCTCGCCGATCTCAAGGAAATCACCCACGACTTCCTCTACGAGAACTACCGTACCGAGAAATTGTCCAAGAGCGTGGCCGGGGGAAGCGACATGACAGGCTTGGACAACGGCGACAGTCTCGACCCACAGAGCTTGGCCAGCCAGTCGGTGCGCCTGAAGGAAGAGCAATTGCGTCGTGAAGAGGAGAAGCTGCGCGAGATCGAGGTCAAGGTGCAGCGTGAGATCAACGAGAAGAGACAGGAACTGCTCGCCCGCGAGTCTCAACTCAAGGAGTTGGAATCCCGCATGAACCGGGAGCACACTCCCAGCAGCCAGCCTGTGGGCGGTGACGACGACGAGAGTGTCGGAGGCGCGCAGCACTGAGGGGGAGATATCTGTTGAGGTGATGGAACGATGAGGAGAGAGATCAAGAGCCAGGAGAAATGGTGTGAGGAGGGACATCAGCGGGAGATGAGGCTGGATGAACGGAGAAGAGATGAAGTGCAGCTTCAATACCCATCAGAGCTATAATTTCTGTTTTCTCCGCGCGAAAGATTTCTTGCTGTGAGAAGAAGCGATTGTATGTATCCTGGTTTTTGAGAATAATGTTATGGTGGTCGAGTTCAGGATCTGAGACGTTCGCATCCGTTCTGTGAAAGCGGCAAGACGAGACTTGCGGATAGCTGCACTGATGTCTCTGAAATGGCAACGCGATTGATGCCGTTGAATTATCTGTCTGCAATTCTTGGATTCGCCAACTCCTCGAGAGGATTCTCGGCTTCCAGAACGCTGCGCTTGATCTGATGAGCATCATTGACGGCTGGGCGGAGAAGAAGCAGCTGTGTTGGTCTACTCTTCCCGATATTCTTCTTCTCCCTCTCTCTTCATCAAGTCAAGCTCTTTCCGCCCTACCCAGCCTGCCCTTCCCTCAGCGACGGCGGCGGAAAGCTTACCGGATCATCCACCTCAATCAAACCCATCTCGTACAACTCCCTCGCAACCGGATACACCGCCCTCGCGAAATTACTCCTCCTCTCCAACACGTACCGCGGAGAAATCCCGGTGAACCCGGGAATATTGACGAAATTATCCTGTTCGTGGGAGAAAGCGTGGAGCATGTACGTCGCGCCCCAGTCGTGGGCCCAGCGGGGACGGCCGAGGCGGGTGGACAAGTCGGTCCAGTGCTCCAAGGGCGCCGACGTGGAGGCGTCCTCGTATACGGGGAGGTGGCCATCTTCGTCGATGAGGTCGAGCGCGGAGACTTGCTCGCGATGGACTTGGAGGAGGGGAGTTTTATCCGCGATGGTCCAACTCCACGGCGCGAAGGCTTCGCGTTCCATGATGAGCATGTCTTTCGTTTCGGGGTGCGCGACGAGTTGTTGACCGAGGATGGTGAGGGCGTAGTTGGAATGGGTCGACCACCCGCCGTCGAACCAGTCGTGCATGGCTTCGTGCCAGAGTTCGATCATGCGGGAGTGTGGTTTGGTCATGAAGACGCCGGAGCAAATCATGCGTCCCATTTGGCGGCCTGCGATGGCGTGGAAGCCGGACTCGCGGAGTGGGGCGATGTCCTTCAGAGGGTGGACGTCGAAGTCGAGGTAGACGCCGCCGTGGTCGCGGATGGCGGCGACGCGGACAAAGTCGGATTTGTGTTCCACGAGTTTGATGGGGATGCCGCGGGAGGTGTTGTGAGGGGGTTCGGCGGGGAGGATGTGGAGGTTGGGAATGGAGAAGATGAGCTGGGTCCATTTTCCGGCGGCGCCGGAGCGGGCGCGGGCGAGGGAGTCCGAGGGGGCGTTGGTGTGGAGGTAGATGGTGTCGGGTTGCCAGTATTTCAGGGCGGCGCAGACGGAGAGGACGGCGGAGAAGCGGAAGGAGAAGTCGGTGGTGTTTTCGCCGAGGATGTAGACGTAGTGGACGATGTTGGGGATGGGTCTGTGGTCTTCGTGGACGTCAAAGTGAGGGGCCGTCAGGCCGTGGGTGATGAAGAGGGCGTAGAGGACGAGTGCCGTGCCCAAGCAGGAGAGGAGGAGGATGATGTTGTCTTGCCGGGTGCGGAGAGCCATGGCTGGGGAACACGGCGTCGCATGGTCGTCGTGGAGGCGGGATGGGTGACGGCGAGGGTCATTCTTTTAATCATCTCCATTGTCCTTGCTTCGTCCTCGTCGTCACATCAGCGGGCTGACGACGAGACGGGATCCTGGAGTACGTGGAATTGTGACTTGTGAGAAGGGGCCACCGGGAAGGCGTTATTATTGGATTAGAAGGCCATGAAAAGGAGCCGACAGGCTTGACCCTCGTTGCATCCATCCTTGGGTGGTCGGGGGGTGTCGTCACATCATCATCACATCGTCCGCCGGCAGGGTATATTGATGTGAAGCGCATGGTTGTGGAGGTGATGTCGGGGATGATCACGCATGGTTGTGGAGGTGATGTCGGTGATGATCAGGAGGGAGGAGGGAGATGGGTGGAGGAGGGAGATGGGTGGAGGATGCAGAGAGGGGAGGTCATCCAAGAGAGGATGAGGATGCGCCGGAGTGGAATTGGTGAGGGCGGGCAATCTCGACGGCTAGGTTGTCGCAGGTACCTATTCCGAGTTGATGGATTATTGATGATGGATTGATTGAGATGATTGATGGAGGATGATTGCGATGATGGATGGATTGCAGGTCCCTGGTCCCTGTCACGTCTTCCCGTCGTCCGCCGTCCGTTTCATGCGGGATCCTCTTCTCTTCCCACAGTGATGATGATTGTCGACAATCACACGTCCATGTTCGGTCTCTCTGTCTCTCTTCCACAATGATGACCACCTCTCTCCCTCCGTCTGTCCTCGACGGAAATGTTGCCCTCGATGCGCGTGTTCCTGCTGGCGGGCGTCGCGGCCGTCTTCCTCTGGGCGATGGTGTATCATAACTTCGCCCACGACGACTTCTCACTGCGCGGCGTCGCCAGCAGTCGATTGTGCGGTTCAAGGTGTGTTCAAACCGTCGTCTTCCATCTTGCTCTCCCAATAAATCTATGTATTCTGACCGAACATCGCCCAGAGCATCGGCAGGAAGTTCGGATCTGCAGAGCCTCTTCTCCGCCGTCACACAACCCATCCAACAACCCACGTACACCGACCCGAGCGGGAAAGTCTACAACTTCACCGAACCTGCGCGGTGGAAGCAGCCGCTGGGAAAGCGCATCCTACTCGTCGACATTGACACGCGCATGCCCGATGGCGAGAATCAAATCTTCGCCGACGAGCCGATGGAGTGGGCGACACACCATTCGCACGGAGGAGGCAACCTGGTATCAAACGGCATGCTGGATCACTACCTCTACGCTCAAATCCACGGCTACGACTACAAATTCTACCACGCACAGCACATGAAGGGGTATTACGACACCTGGATCCGGCCGCACCTCCTCGCCTCGCTCCTCAAGAACAACGACTATGACTTTGTCATGACCATGGACGCCGACGTGACCATCACGCACAAGGACGTCCCGTTGGAGTGGCTGTTCAATCGATGGAACATCACCGAGCGGACGTCCATTGCTCTCCCGTGGGATGTCGAAGAGCAGGTCTGGGAGACGGACTATATTCGAAGCAAAGATAGCAGAGGGTTGAATGTCCTGAACGCGGGCGTCGTGATTGTGCAGAATTTGCCGCATACCTTGGAGATGTTGCAGGTGAGTGACCGAGTTTGGATGGCAGGGAGCATGTCTCGGAAGCTTTCACAGATCCTCCCATCGACACATGAGACACCTGCTGACTGGCATACTCCACCATTGAAGGCATGGGACGACTGCCCGACTGAATCCCGATACGAAGGCTGCGCGCACTGGAAGACCGAATGGAGCCACGAGCAGCGGGCGTTTTCCGAGTACATCCGGTACGACTTCAACCCGGACGGCGACAACATCGTGGTGAGTCTGACCATCTCTTCCTCGACCAGCGGAGGCGTCTTGCGCGATGACAGAGGTGCTGATGCTGCCAGCCCATCGCCTGCGACGACGCCATGTCCTGGCCCGGCGCGACAGAAGAGCGTCCCGGGCCTTTCAACAGCGTAGTCTTGAGCGACTGCAACGGCAATTTCTTGCGCCACCATACATGGCACAAGGAGAGGCCGAGAGGGGAGTTTCAGGATGCTGTGATGCAGTTGATGATCCGGTTACTGCAGGACAAGGTGAAGCAGAACATGGACACGATCTTGACGGAGGAGAGGAGGAACGAGAGCAAAGGTGGAGGAGGAACGAGTTCTGGCATAGGCGTGGAATGATGAGATGGACTTGAGAGGACTTGAGACTTACAAAGAAGTCTCGTCAAGCTCATTTCGCTTCGTGATCAATACGTTCGGGTAGGAGGAGGTGAGTTGGCTCGCGTTCGGATTGTACTGGTATCGTCTTCACACGCTTCGGGCAGGATTGGCGCCAAATTGACCTACATTGGGGAAGCGCTATTTCCCGCGCCCTAAATTCAGGCACATTTCGTTAGCGGGGCATCAATTAATTGACCAGCAAAGTGAATGACTTTCCAAGTTCCAACCCAAGGTATTCATGGATGCTCTGCTCTCCAGCACGATTTCCAATGTCCAAATGATGTGATCAACATTGATTCAATCCCTCCATCAAAATGCGTCACGCTCCCGCGCGGAACCTGGCGGCCTTGTTGGTCATCTTCTCCCTGGGATTGCTGGTAGCATATCTGCTCGTGCCCCTCCATCACGACATCTCTTCTTCCTCTTCTTCTTCTCCTCCGACCATGCAACGCTCCCGACTCCTGCGTCAACTGTCCAAACTTCTCCCGGCCTCCATCCTCCGTCCGACATCCTGCCTGCAGAAACCCTTCCCTCCCTCGACCTCCACCCGCTTCTCCACCACCACCCCCTCCTCCAAAATGACCTACGACACCATCCCCTTTAAAGCGGCCACCGAGCTCCGCCGCTCCATCTACCCCCTCTCCAACACCTCCACCATCCCCGACGCCCGCATCAAAGAAATCGTCGAGGCCACGGTGAAGAACACACCCTCCAGTTTCAACTCCCAATCCACCCGGCTCGTCGTGCTGGTCAAGCAAGAACATGAGAAATTCTGGGACATTGTCACGGAAGTGTTGAAGGGCATGCTGCCGGAGGAGCAGTTTGAGAAGAGCAGCAAGGGACGGATGGCCATGTTTCGGGCGGCGTATGGGACGGTATGTCGATGAGGTGAAGAGGAGGGTGGATTTTCCACCTCGCAGCGAGATCTGACAGGTCGACAGGCTCTATTCTACGAAGACCGCGCCGTCATCAAAGGTAAGTAAACAGCAAAGATTACATCCTCCCACGCATATCCAACAAGACTACCCACTTACATCCTCCCTTCCCCCCTCACAGGCCTCCAAGATAAAATGTCCCAATTCGCCGAACACTTCCCCCAATGGTCCGAACACACCTCCGCCATGCATCAATACGTCCTCTGGACGGCGCTGGAAGCCGAAGGTCTGGGCGCAAACTTGCAGCACTACAACCCCATCGCCAACGAAAAGGTCGCCAAGGCATTCGACATTCCAGACGGGTGGGAGTTGAAGGCGCAGCTGGTGTTTGGTGATCCCGCGGGCAGTGCGAGGAATGACTTGAAAGTGAGAGACACGCAGCCGTTGGAGGAGAGGATCAAGTTTGTTGGATTTTAGAAGCATGAAGTTGGGATCTGAAGTGCATACAATGCACATGGGCATACAAGATGTGATGTATAGGAAGCTGGAATCAAAGCATAGAATTCACGAAGAAATGCAAATTTACGATAAGCGCCTCCTCGACCCCGATACTACTATCCAACCACAAAACCATCCTTATTCAACCTCTAGCAATAATCTCAAAGCATACCCTCACCTCAAAACGATGCACCAATCGTCCATGCAAGACAACCAACGAACATCGTCAACTGACCTCCACTTCATCCAACATCATCCCCAACCCGCCAAAAGAACCATTTCAATCACACAAACCGCGGCGTAACAGTCCTCTCCCTCTCCCGATGACTTCCCTCCCTCCCCTCCTCTTTCAACCAACTACTCACCAACCTCTGCCCGGGCGACGTTCTCGAACCTTCACCGCTCCCAATATCCTCACCAACTTTGCTCCCTCCCACAGCAGCGGAAGTTGGCTGACTCTGATTCATCCTCGACTTGCCAAATGCCGCACCCACCACATCCTTTCGTCGCATGTTGCTTCCGACACGAGCTTGGTGTTTGCTCAAAGGTGCACCCGAGCTGCTGCCAGCCGCGAGCCACTCAGAACTCGACAGAGCAGGCAATCCAGTGGCAGAGGTCCGCGTGGTCCGAGTCGAGTCATGGTCGTCATATGCTTGCTCCTTGGTGGAGGAATACCGCACAACGTTCGCCTCCAGTTCGAACGGGTTTTGTGGAGTACCACCTCTTTTCGTCTCTCCCAATTCTACATTCAGCTTGGCGGCGGATGGCGGGCGAGCATTCTCCTGGTTCGGGTTGAAAGTATGGCTGTGACCTCTAAACGGTGGGGACTTCTTCTCGGCAGATGGCGATTTCGTGTCCGCATATGGACCAGCCGAGATGCGAAGCAACGTCGTGTCCACATCGACGGGACTCCTGGGCTTGCGCTGAGCCAAGTTGCAGGAGTTCGGGACGTTCGAATCCGACGTCGGCTCGGCTGGAGGCACCTCAGCCTCACTACCAGTAGCAGGATGAGGGAGTCGTCGGAGTTGGTCGACGGATGTCGAATGCTCGATCCTTTTCACTTGCAGCGCCTTGGCTTGTGCAGACGCTGTAGCTTTCCAATTCGCACGAAGGTCATAGTTGGACTTTGGCCGAGATGTGACAGTCGGCTGAGTTGCAGATATGGCTGGGACTGAAGATGGCGGGATCGAAGAAGGTCCGTCTGCTGTGGTAGAGTCGAGCGTATACTCTGCCGCAACGTTGCCCGCAGCTGTGTCCACCGTCGCATCGAGACGAGCCTCAGCTTCAATCTCAGCAAAGCTCCGAGGCTTGGAGATCCTGCGTTGTCGAGCAGCTGTTCCTCCGGCTAACATCGCGGACGCGGAGCTGCCCGCACCAGCGTTGATCGACGCTGTGGTGAGACGGAGCTCACTCTCGATACTGGCGGTTCTGCTCTTGGTCAAGCGTCGCATAGATTTGAACATGCCATCTTCGGGCGCGACGTCTTCACCCTGCATGTGGCGAGATGAAGCATTGCTCTGCCGGCTGGAGGCACGACTTCTCGATTTGTCTGCCGGAGGATTGTAAAATGCTGGATATCGGTCGTTCATGTAGCGTCCACTGGCAGCAGAAGCAGGTCGGCTTCCTCGGCCTGGACCTGTTCCATCGGCAAGTTCCTCACCATCATACTCATCTTCCCGCAACCCATGCGCAAAATCGCTCAATTCACTGGCAATCCAATCCCTCCACTCCTGACTCCCACCTCCTGCGCCCCTTCTCTTCTCGGGAGAGATCTCATACCGCCTCACCTCCCTCCCAGTCACAGTGATCTTGGTCGCACCCGCTTCTGAGTCCAGCATCGCATCCATGTCCATTGGCGTCTCTGGTCTGGGCGAAGCACCATCTGTTGCCCGGGAGTAGACGCTGGGCGAGATGACATCTGCACGACACGAGTGCGGCAAGCTCGTATGATTCTCACGAACGCTCATACCCACATTTCTAGCCATGGACGGTAGGGTGTATGGGTTGTCATCCACGGCTGACATAACGCCCGATGCGAAAGGCCCACGCGTGCTCGACCAACGCTTCTCGGCGACATCTTTCCGTCGGGCGACTTGGTCTTTCGACGGACCTGGCGCTTTGATGGCGCAAATCCGACGCAAAGGAGTGCTGGAGGCATGCGGAGAAGATGTCTGGACATGATGTAGAACCGTACGATCGGGCGAGGATGTCGCAGACAAATTGTCGTGCGTGGCCTCTGGCACGGGTGGGAGATCTGGTGTCGAGACAGGGCGGATCGTGGTGTGATCATTTTCCGCAGCGGATAGACCTCGCCAAGGATTGAGAAGATGAGTTGAAGACACTCGCTGAGCTTGCGATGGCAGCCGTGCAAGGGCACCGATCTCACTCGATGGCTGCGTTGAGGTTTGGTCAGTAGCAGCAGGCACTTCATTCGCAGCCTCAGTCGACCTAGAAGTGCGCATGCGTCTTTGCAGAGCACTATAGAGACTCTGGCTCTCCTCGGAGGATGACTTCAAATCAGCCTTGCTGGACCGACGTAACTTATTACGGTTCGGACGGCCAAAGAACAACGAGCTGGTTTTGCGGAGGGTGGCATTGCTGTCGCTCTTGTGCAGTGCTCTTGGAGGTCCTTGCCCGATAGTGAACGGACCATTGGCAGTACGCACGCTGGATTGGTTGATGGTCGAGTTCGTCCAACTTGTGACTCGTGACTTGGAAGTCGTGCTGGTAGTCGTGTACTTGTTCTGAGTCGGGGGAACTCTGGGATCCTCGGCAGCCACGGTCATGAAAGGATCGGTGTAGTCGACAAAAGAGGCCTCGCTCAGATCGTGATCGCCGACTGCAAAGTGGAAGTCTTTCGCCTCGACTTGCTGAGGTGGAAGTCCGCGGGGTGGAGGTTGGGGCTTGGAGACTCTGCGAAACACTTTCTTCAGGCGACCCTTGATCGTGTCGGAGAAATTGCGAGACTTTTGCTGTGACTTGGCAGCTGAGACCACGTTGTAAGCGGGTTGATGTGAAATCGAAGCGGCTGTGTTGAGTGAGGCTTGGTCGAATGGTGGAAGTCCGGTATCAAAGTTGTAGCCAGCATCGGTTGCCCTTCGCTTTTGGAATGAACCCAAGAAAGACTTTCTTTCGCGAACACGTCTTGGTTGCGGAGCATCGGCACGGGTCGACTGGGTATCCTGATTTGATGAGTTCCTTTTGATCGAGGTCCTGGTCTGATACGATAACGGCAGCTTATCGTCGTCGTGCGATTGTCCAAAGGCTGTCAAATGCGCGAGACTGCTCGTGTAATTATCTCCTTCTGAAGGTGCTGACTCTTCAGATGGCCGGACTTGAAGAACGGAGCTCCGTCTCTCTAGTAGCGAGTATCGAGGCGCAGGACTTCCGTCGGTGTATCCAGATGTACGCTTCCTCAGAGGTGGCGCGAGGCTCGGCTGGGACGCTGTAGATTTGCCTACGTTCGGCGCGGGTGGGATGATCGATCTCTTCCTCGTGACGACAGTCTCTTCGTCGCTATTCGTGGAGGCTTTGCCAACAGGACTCTGCTTTGATTGCATCGCAGTCAATGTGTGTGCACTTTCGCCAGTCTGCGCGAGGGCTTTTTTCCTGGCGTCCTCAAAGTGGCTCCCTTCCGACTTTCCGCCCATCTTTTGACTTCGACGACGATTGGGCTTGGGTCTGCTGCTCTGGGCGGCCATCTCATCGGTTCGACGAGCGCGAGAAAAGGCTTCAACAGCCGCGGCTTCGGCGTCGCGGTGCGAGACGAATGGGTCGATCGATGTGGATAGACGTTGATGGCCGGACGCTGAAGTATGGGCGGAAGAGGTCGATTTGGCGCGGCGAAGACGATCGCCCGCGATGCTGTTGGATCGTGAGAGCATGTCATCGGTGGTGTGAGAGAAGACGTGGTATCAGTATCGTCCGCAAGAATTTTGTGATTGAATCAAAATGCCGCAATGGTAATGAACAGGTTGTTGACGAAGTATGGAGAGCAGGAACTTGCTACTACTGCAGCGCAAGTTTGGGCAGGCCGGAACGGCAGTAAGTTGGGCAGTGCTTCCATCGATCGCGGGCGGCTTCCTCCATTGACAGACCCAAATCGCGCGCGGCGTGACAGCTGGGCCTTCCGAGCGTTCGAAATAGTCAGTGATCCGGGTGAGAGCGAACCCAGCACGCTCTTGCCGTTGGAGTCGCATCAAAATGCTCCAATGGGCAAGAAGAATCCATCCAGGTATTTGCATTTTCGTCAAACTCAAGTGAGCATCCTTAACGTGTCGAAGTGGTTGATTGAGCGCAGAGTATAGGTACAGGAATTTTCCATCTGCTTGCACTTCCATGCCTCCTTGAAAACCCCATAGCTCTTTTCATGAGGCAGATCTCAATTGCGGCGGCAAGGTCACCTCGTGGTGAATTAGCTGAGAACACCAGTAGAAATTAATTCCTTTTTGGATTCCTCTTCAATCCTCGTGCGGCCAACCTCCGTAGGGCCATGCAATGCACAATTTGCGACTTTGCAATACGCACTTCTGTGTCGATCGACGATAGGCGTGAATCTTGGTCGCTGGCTGACAACGTCTCGGCACGAATGCTGTTTGGGTGGTTGGCTGACCTGGTAAGGTCTAGACGCGCGATCAAAGAGCTCAAAGGCGCGTTCAACACCTCAATATCCGCACCGATCTCGCACTGCAATGAAGCATCCCTGGGTAGATGAAGCGGCAGCAAAAAGGCCAGGTGGTCAGGGGCGATGATGACTGCGAGATCCTTCGACATCTTGACTGAATCCCATTGAGAGCAGCCTGTTCGCTTGACACGGCCAGAGGCAGAAAGCTCGACAGCGTTTCATCGTCTCAGAGCTTGTCCAACAATTTGCGCTTTCGCCTTTCCAGCAACTCGGCCTCGACCTCCTCTGCAGTAGGCAGCCTCCAAGGGACACCGTCTCCTGCATCGCCCGGCAAGGCCTCCCACTCTCCATCCTTGGCATCATCCTCTTCCATCATGAGAAGATCGAACGCTTCCTTTTCCTTCTGAGCCTCGTACTTGAGCAGAGTGCCGTCCTCCTCGTCCAGATTGTATCCGTAGTAGCCCGCATCGACCTTCAATCGCAGGTCATGTCTCGTCTCGTTCTTCTCCTTCTCCGGCTTCTGCGTCGCTGCCTCGAACAGCTCCTTCACACCCGGCAGCTCCCTCGCCCTTCCGAAATATCTGTAGCCTTTTCCGCCGCCCTCAATCACCCGGCCTTCATCATCCAGCATCTTTGACCCGCCTCGCATGTAGTTCGGCCCACCCAACTCCCGAATCCGTACCTCCCAATGCCACTTCTCTTTGAATAATTTGTTGAGCTCATCGTTGATGTCGCGCACTTGGTAATCACTCAGAGCTGGGTCTTGAATCTTCGAGACCTTGCGACTGATCTCTTTCAGCACTTGTCCACGCCATCGCTCACAGGTCGGCACATGGTCTTGCTGGGAGATTGCCTTTGGTCGCTTCGTGCGGGATGTGTCGAGGATTCCGAGGTCGTTCGCTTGTTGCTCGCGGAATCGGAAGAGCATAGACTGCGCTTTCTCCGCGTTGCGAGCCATGATGGAGGATATGCGGGTACCGCGCTACTCTGGTGGTGATCCAAGGCTCCGATATCTCCGGCTAACGCTCGGTCTTGGTGCGCAAAAGGTGAGGGCGAAATGTTGTGTCGAGAGTGAGGTAGGTGCTCTCTGCTCATCGTCGCCAACCGACTTTGAACTTTCTCAGCTTATGTAATCGGCTCAAAAAACAGCCTAGAGTCCATGGAGTTCTCAACTCTCAAGCTTCCAGGTTCCCACTCCTCCCTTCACCACCACGAACGACATACCTCGCTTTTCCCTCTGCGCCTGAAGCTCGTTGATATCAAAAGTCTGTTGATCCGATCTACCGTCATCGCCTGGCGCTCCAGATGAATCCACAATCCGACCGAGATGCACTCCTCGCTCGGTCAGCAGCTCCACCAGGAAGACTACTGGCGATAACCACAATCGACTGCCCAGCGACCATGCCGCTCGCCTCTCCCGAGCGATGTTGTTTGATGCAGATGCCGTTACATCGCTTGGCGGCGCGGACGATAGGCAAAGCCAAGTGGATCAAGACTCACCGATAGCACTCGTGCATGTACCTACAATGTCTTATCTCGAGACTGATATGCTCGGCCGACCGAATGCTCGGTAGCAACCTCGCGATGGACAGTCGCTTCGGACAGTATGTACCACGGGCTCGCCTAAGAAGGATTTCTCATCTGGCCGCCCGCATCTTGGAGAGCATACAAATATGAACGTCCTAGCGGCCCTTCGGCAAGGTAGGTCAATCATTTCCATTCGCTGTCATAAAAGCCATGCCTCTCAAAGATTCTGCCGCCGCGATATGGCTCCTGGCTTCCTTGGTAAGTGGAAGCGTTGTGCCTCGTTCCGCCACCATCTCGTTCCAGGACAACATCATCGCTGAGGCCGGTGGCATGCATAACATCCACATCAACTACAATGCACCTTTGAGCGGAGAGCTTGCCATCCACTACGGAGACTGTGAAGCTGTCACAGCCGACGCCTGCGATCATGCGCTGGGAACGACACACGTTGGCAGCCATCCATTGGCGGCAAGACACATCTCACATCCAGCGCAGCGACCGGCAAGGTTCGTATGGTTACCTCCACTTGAAACCAGAAGTGGTGGCTGCTTGCACGCATTTTCTGGGGCCACGTTGGTCGGCAGCTCTTCGCCCGTGATTATCTCAAGTAGAAAGCAGAAAAGATGGACTGCGGTGAGACTAGCAGACTCTTGAAGCATTGCTTACCAGCTGACTGATGTTATAGGCTGCCGATATAATGGAGGCCGAAGGCCCTTGGTTCGATGGTGTGGAATACCTGCAAGAAAAGGAACCCACCGAGGTCTTTGTCGCCGCTACCAAGTCCAGGACAATCGGCATTCTTGGAGCAGGCATGAGCGGACTGATGACCGCGCACATCTTGGATAGCGTTGGTTTCCACAACTATACTATACTGGAGGCCAGCACTCGCATCGGTGGAAGGGTACATACCTCGTACTTGAACAACACTCGAAGCGATGAGTATCAGTACCAAGAGATGGGTCCGATGCGATTTCCAGTCTCCATCACCTACGATGATCCTGCGGAAACTCTCGAGATTCAAGACCATCGCCTTGTGTTCCAGCTCGCAGATTCTCTGAACGCACAGAACAATCACGATCCTGCGTACAAAGTCAATTTCATCCCATGGATACAGTCTTCTTCCAACAGCCCCAAGGCGTCACCCGCTACCAACGCTTCCTTTCAAATGCAACGGAGGTTGCTCTGGCGTCGACGGCTTACGAGGCCTGGCTCGATCTTGACCGCGAGAAGTTCCGGTCCATTGCGAGCAATGTTTTCCGCGCACACAAATGGGCTGTTGACAACGGCTACTTTCACTTTTCTGAAGCCGGCTACCTCAATTACGCTCTTGGGATCGACGCCAACATCACTGATCAGGTGGGAGATATCTCGGACTCGCCCCCATCATGGTCCTACGATTCTGTATACTTCTCCGCCACAGAGTGGCGCACTATCGATCAAGGTCTCTCCCGTCTCCCAGCTGCCTTTGGTCCACAAGTGCTCAACCAGACAATACTCAACGCCACAGTCGATTCTCTCGAATGGGATCCGACCGCGAAGAAGATGACAATTCACTACCGCAACACCACCGCAAAAACTCCTCCATTCCCTGCTTTATCCGACCTCACCGTGGACAACACCATTATCGCCATTCCATTCCCAAAGCTACGTCTCGTCGGCCTGCCGCCGTTTACTTCAGTTCTCTCCCGCGCCATCGCTCGACTTAGCTACGAGCCTAGCTGCAAAGTTGCTCTTCACTATCATTCTCGCTTCTGGGAGTCCTTGCCAGAACCGATTATCGGTGGCTGCGGTTCGACCGACATTCCAGCTATTGGGTCTGTCTGCTACCCCAGCTACGCCATCAATTCCAGCGGTTCAGGAGTCCTCCTCGGATCGTACATCTCCGGCGACCTCGCTCGTTCCGTCGGAACACTGACTGCAGACGAGCACGCTGCGTACGTTCAGCGTGCGATGGTGAAAATTCATGGACCCTCCGCGGAAGAAGAGTATACAGGACTGTATGACCGCATCTGCTGGGAGCAGGTCGGGTTCCAAGGCGGAGCGTGGGCTTCGCCGAAGGTTGGGCAGCAAGACCTGTATCTTCCCAGCTACTTTCGCACGGAGATGGGTACGGTATTGGTCGGTGAGCATACTAGCTACACGCATGCCTGGATCTTCAGTGCGTTGGAGTCGGCAGTGCGCGGAACCACGCAATTGATGCTGGACTTGGGCTTGGTCGATGAGGCAAAAGCGATTACGGAGAAGTGGATGGCGAGGTGGATGAGTATGTGAGTAGTGCTGAGGCTCGAAAGTAGAGGCAGTGGGTCTTGGTCTGCCTCGTTGTCATGATGAAGGTGGATTCATGGAAATGATCATGGTCAAACGTGTCTGGCGCCGAATGATGCTATTTCGGCATGCATATCGAGCAATGCAAGCAGGAGCGACACCTTGCTCTTAATCATGTTGCCGCAGTCGAGCTGGCAACTCAAGTATTGATGTCTCTAGCATCTACCTTCAGCGAAGAGAGAAATTGATGCCTCAGGCATCCAGGACTATAGGACAAGCAGCGACATCTTACCTCCGAATGAGCTTTACAGAACACCCACTCTTGCGCACGATGGCTGTTCTGACTCTCTCCGTACGTACTCCTCACGCGTGGGCGGCCACCCCGGAATGACTTCCAGCTTGTGATGCCGCCTCGGACCAAGGCAAGGAGGATTCCGCTTCCTGTCGGACCTCGGCGTGACTGCCTTCAACACATTTCGATGCAGCACTTATAACGCTTCATTCTGCCCTCCAAGTCTGAGGTACTTTGAGATGGACATATCACATCATGTCAGCTACAACCACGACCATGACGGGCACTGCTCCACCTGAAAAACGACAGCAGATCACCTGGCAGCAGGACAAACTTCTCCCGCACCCTTCAACACTCTTGAAGTTGAAGCCGCACAACAAACCGAGCCTGAATACCCGACTGGCACAAAGCTATGGCTACAGATCTTCGTCCTGTGTACGGTTCTCATCCTCGGCGGACTGGATGCCAACATCGTCGCTGCAGCGGTGCCCCAAGAACCGAAGTGTAGTGGCCGGCTTCATTTATACGACATTCACAAATTCGACGACAAATGTCCTGGAATACTATCTGCCGACGTACTACCAGGTCGTTCGATCGAAGGTGGGAGTTTACTGATTCCATTGCCAGAACACATGCTGATCACATTCCTCGTAGAGTCCGAGCGAGAGCGGCCTCTGATGGTGCCAATTCTCCTCGGAATGATGCTTGGCTTGTTCATACACGAAGTCGGCACTTCAGCGTTCGGGTACTACAAGCCCTTCATGATTGTGGGCTCAATCTGCATGCCAATCGGTGTCGGTCTGATGACGATGTACAATCTTCATACGGACTTGGCGCAGATCATTCTGTTCTCTGGACTCGTGGGGTTCGCCGGAGGTATCGGATTCCAAGGGTCACAGGCAGCAGTGGCAGTGCAGACCACTCTCAATCCCGCATATGTGAACCTCGGGACCGGAGTCATTCTTTTCGGGCAGAATATTGGGCCGGTCTTCATTGCCGTCGCCCATGTCATTCTCTCCGACCAGCTGTTGTCGAACCTGCAAGACGTCGTGCCCGACCTGTCGCCTGCTTTTCTTAGGAATAAAGGACTGGGAAACCTGAAGTCTGGAATACCGGAGCAGCAGTGGAACGATCTCTTCCATGCCATCAATGAAAGCCTGACCTCGACCTGGTACCTGACCGTTGCTCTTGGTGGTGCAACACTCGTAGGCGCCCTTCTCGTAGAACATCGTTCGGTCAAGCAGAAGCGGTCTTGACGGGCCATACATTGGCAAGCTCAATGTTCAAGCTGAGAGGACATTTTCGGATCACTCTCACGACGATCGAAGGATGTCGGCCGATCTCGGGCGTTCTTCGCAGCCGCAAGTCGTCATAGCACATTGAACAACCGCTCACATTACGACCACAGTGTTTTCTTCATGAAGTCCGACCTTTCGTCCCACCCCACTCCGAATCGGAGTCGTGGTCAAGTGGAGCTGCGGGATATGCATTTGCATTTTCTCTCCGTCCACAGGCGCCAACTCTGACAACCCAATCAGATTTCGACGGGCTATTCGGCTTCAGCCTCACATCTGCCACCGCCAGCACCCTGCAGACTGAGGACCAGATGGCGTCCCGACGTAGCTGCGGCGCAGCGGCGACGACATTGATAGTATATGAGAGTTGAAGATCAGCATCAAAGCGAGATCTTTGCCACAAGAGACCTCCGCAGCATGGCAGAACACCAGAGCAGCACAGTCATCGCCGAGTCCTGAGGGCAGTCTGTCAACAGCCGACTACAATCAGCGCAATCCTCCCAGGACACCAATAGGTTTCCATGTATCGTATGTGGCTTGGTCTGCTCGAGACGAGATATTCTTTCGCGCCAGAAAAATACAACAACGGCAAACTCATCAAGTGCTTGGTCTGCCTCAAACATGTAAGGCAAAGGTCTCTGCCATTCCACCACGCCAGTGCAGCTTGCCGAACGGCGGCACAAAGCGAATTTCTTCAGGTCGGCACAGCTGGAACGAGGTACCCGCACAGCACCGACGGGGTCTTTTCGGGGCCATTCCAACTCCCTCCCATCACCGACGCCGCTTTGCTCAGCGTGTGGCTCTTCGCAAAGCTGAGGTCATGGGGATCGCGTGTGGAAACGGTCCAGCGCTGGATAGGTGTGCCGAAGCCCACAACGTCTGAGATTTTGGAGTTGAAAGGCAAGGTGTGTCGCGCAGTCATTGATGGCTTGTCGGCAGGAGATGCAACCCATAATCCTTTCCTTGCTGACGCCAGCCATCGCCACTCTGCTGGCCGCCGCCACTAGAACTGAAGGATGGAATGCCGCCCAGATGCATACCCAAGCGTTCGTCAGACTTGCGAAGATTCAGATTGACGCTGCACCGGGAGGTCCGACCACGTTCTCTACTGCACCTCTCGTCAATCCGTTCGAGCTAGTCCTGCGAAGAGAGATCCCCGCTCGAGAAGTGGCACTCTGTCAGCAGATCTTGAAAGTCACCATCAACCTGCTGCGCTTATCTGATATCGAGGTCATCTACGCGCCGACAATGTACACTGGCCCAGCTACCTCAATGCCACCTGATTGGACGAGGGTGTTTCTCCACAGCCAGGATGAGTGAGTGGTACGAGCTTTACAGACCACAGCTCAGCGCCATGACTGAGCTGGCTTTGTCCGTCTCGGATGAATTACCATACAGCCGCCGCGACAAGCAGCAGGAGTCGCTTTCTTCGTGGAACCGCCCAAGCTGTCGCAGGCTTGGTCTGACGTCCGACCCGCAGATGTTTAGAACATCGATATAACGGGGCAACGTTGCGACAATGAAGCCATCTGCTGTCATGGTTGTCATCTAATTTAACCAAAGGGCAGCCGTGTTCTCGTTCTCGCTTGAGCAGGATATACGAGACTGCATACGCAGTGCGAAGCGACCACAGAGAAGACCGCAAACCCTGGAGCCTGGGACAAACGTGGGGACCATCCACCCTATAACTTATTTCATAGGGCAGTCCGTACACTCCGGAACGAGCATGAACCCTATACGGCGCGTGGGATCATTTGAGCATCCTTGGCTGTGCGAGCGGGCCAATCATGGGAACGAGCACCTCGCGATTGGCTTTTGTGAAGTCCAGACCAGGTTAGACCGCCTTTACAACGGTTCATATGACGCCAACGGCTTCTACAACTTTCTCCATAGCCGACTCCTCGGCGTCCGGGAGATGATGTCCCCTGGTCTCGAGCTTCGAGAGGCAAAACACATATATATATATATGCTATACCGCGAAGCGGCAAGGCGAGGCTTTCGTCAAGACTATCACACCCTTCGCCCGCAAACATGACCATCGACCGACGACCGCAAGATTCTATGAAGTCCACATGGCGTGGCGACGAGAAGCAATGGGGCTTCTCACACAAGTTCCTCAACTTCCTCGATGCTTTCCATACCATCCCAGGCCAGGAACCTCCCGTCCACGCAAAGACCGACAAGATGCCCGTCTTGACTGAATGGTCATGCCACATCTGGATCATACTACACGCCGTCTGGCCAATGCTCCTCCAGCAAGCCTACATCTCGTGGACCGGCTACGACTTCCATCCTGCCGCGGTCTACCTCCTTTACACCGCCGCCATGCAGATCAACTCTATCCACGAGGTCAAGATCCTTCGCCGACTCGGATACAGATATGGATACCTCGATGGCGACAAGCATGCAAGGGACGAGGTTCCCGACGTTGGTGTCAACAAGGTGTTCGCTTCCCTGCAATTGACTACCTCAATCCGACCGATGTTTACTATGCTCTTTGCCTACCGCCGCCGTGGAGGTATGCAAACCAGCTGGTGGCTGCCGGTCGAGCTCGCGCTGTACTCGGTCGTCCTGGATGGTTTCTTCTATACCTACCATCGCTGTTGCCACGAGCTGGACTCCCTCTGGCAGTACCACCGCACCCACCACTTGACCAAGCACCCCAACCCGCTCTTGTCATCGTACGCCGACCATGAGCAAGAGTTCTTGGAGATCGCCCTCATCCCATTCCTCACCTGGGCGGTGTTGAAGTATGCCTTCCAGCTGCCGATGGGCTTCCACGACTGGTGGATCTGCCATGAATATGTCATCTTCTCCGAGGCGTTCGGCCACAGCGGGCTGAGGGTTTACTCCACAACGCCAAGCGCTGCTTCGCCGTTCTTGAAGGCGTTTGGGTGCGAATTGGCGATTGAGGATCACGACCTGCATCATCGCAGAGGCTGGAAGAAGAGTTCGAATTATGGCAAGCAAACTCGGCTGTGGGATGTGCTGTTTGGCACGACGGGACAACGAATTGAGATCACACCCGAGACAGTAGACCACAGCGCTGCGTTCAATATGCCGTTGATGTGAAGAGAGTGCGTGTATTACAGATAGCACGATATTGCCACACCCGATTTCCGATCAATGCAGAACCATTCGGAACCCATCCCGTCCGTAATCGCAGCCTATACTCGCGCGGATCTTGCGTCCGTCGGCCGTACTATCTCCGTCCCAGTCCACTTCCGCCAATAGCGACACCGTACATCGACAAATAAACCAAGAACCTATCCACAACGGTTGTTGTAGCACTGTGGCCTGTTGCCGTCTAGTTTATTCCTGCAGCAGTACATCGTCGCCGCGCCTTCCTGATGGCAATAGTTGCCACCCTTCTCACATTTCCCTGTCGGTGATGGTCAGCACAGCTGTCCGGAAGATCGCTCGAGGTTAAAAGGAACGGACATATGCTACACCAATTCCCGTCGCAATCGAATGGCCAGCAGCATCGGCCTTGGAAGGGAGAATTTGCTCCGCACCATGCTGGTAGAGCTGTTAGTAGAGATCTGGTGGACTTTTGAGATGAGTGCGATGTACAGTTGAATCCACGTATGCACTGGCCCGGGACTACTGCAGGACTGCCACTGACTTGAGTGATGGCCACGACGACGGCGAGGAGTGTATATGTGTGTAGCTTCATGTTCGGTAAATGGGGAAGCCAAGCCGTTGGTGCTGTTGACGGGAGGATTCCAGGTCCGATCGCGAGGAAGATACCAGAATTCGTGCGGGCGTCGGCAAGATCAGCAAGGCGAGGGAAAAGGCAAGCTGAAGGATACAAACAAAATACGAGGCAGAATCGATCGAGGCGAGTACCGATGTTGTGACCAGGAACTTGGAACGTGGATATCCATGTTCACTGTCGCCGCAAACTTCCGCCGAATCTTGCAGCGCCGGATTACAGAGCACTCTCAGCCAGCAAAGATATCTGGTGAATTATGAGTCTACAATGGTCCGACTGAGCAGCCGACGGGCGTGTTCCGGCGTAAAGAGTACAAGCGAAGTTGGTGAGGTCTAGCAAGACGAGACCATCGTTAAGAGTAGAGGACAACGCCGCGCTGAATTAGTACGACAAATCGTCGGCATTCTCGTAGCCTGGCCCGAGCAGTCGTGATGCCCCACGATCTTCTGTTTTGAGTAGCGTTGAGCGACTCTACGAGGCATCTGACTATCAGCTTCGAGAGGACTCCTGACCTGCACACCCTCCCCACTAATCAAGAGCGTCTGTTTTGCGACGTTCTGTTCGCCAAATCATATTTTCTCAGCCAGAAACTGCGCCACATTCTTGCGTACGATCGCGCCACAGACTGTACATGCTTTTTTGATCGATTAGAGTTGTTTAAGAGCCAGTGCGAGCCGCAGCATCAACAGTCCTGCCGACTTGGCCAAGACTACGAACTATATTATGCAATTTACGACTCTACCTCCTTCTTCACCACTCCCTTCTTTGTATATATTTATTACTACTTCTAGAGTAGTCCGGATGGTGAGGGCAGGCTTTCTCAAAGCCTAAGGCGAGGAATTTCAATCAATAATAATTAATTAATTCCCATCAAAGTTTGATTCAATGACGCAACTTGGCATCCGAAGGGCTGTGTAGAGATAGATTACGAGTGCATATCCAAAGCTTCTAGAGGTATCACCTTAAGGTAAAACAGATTGGTGCCGATAATAGCGGACTTTGACAGTAGGAAACACCTCCGGTGCAATGAATAATCTCAAATAGTCTCAGACTTGCTTCTTTACCCAGACGTCGGCTTTAGGCTTTAGGAAGGTAGGCGGCTACCTTTCAATATAAGGCTTTTCCGGCTTACGTGGTGAAAGACGCTTTTCGATCCACTGCCAACGGACTCCATGTTGGTCCGATCTCTCGAACTTGTTGTCTCCTTCCGCTGTGCTGCCTTACACTCTTCCGGGCTTTCTCTTCGCAGGTGGCCTATTACGCTGTTGCGTCAGCAAGACAGACACCGCGGCAACGTTTTGGTGCTCGGAGCTCTCGCCGTGTTCATGGAGTTCATCCAACAATACACAATGCCACTTGGCACTCTGAGACCGGCAAACGCTGCACCGGGTCCAGAAAGGTGTGTGTGAGATGCCGCATGTGGCTTATCGATCACGCGAGGACCGAGGAGGGAATGCAGGGCTGTGAGAGATGCGAGCAGAGCGTAGAAGAGATTCTGGCGAGACCAGAGATGGAACACGGGAGACGATGGCCTGAATCCAACGGCACCGGCTATACACCGGAATCTTCGACAGAGCCTTCTCCGAGCGCGACATTAAGACGAGGCGACCGCAGGGAACACGAGACAGCGCTACTCTAAAGTCGAACGGCTAAATCGTCGGTACAATTCGAGTCTCTCGCAGTCTGACCTGACAGTCTGACCTGAACTAGCGCCATGCCGTAACTGAAGAGTCTGGTAACGAGGAGCATTACAACGACCAGTGACCTGCCAGTATTCATCGGCATCAGCTTCGGGAGGAGCCCTCACTTTGACAACTTGGTCGATACTCCAAACGTACACAGAAGTAGCTTAACTTGTTCCTATCCCACAGCGCAGATTACAAGCCGGAGGGGGACTGTACAGTCGTCACATCCGAGCCAGGCCAGCGACTAGCACCAACGACCATGATGAGCGGGTAAATACGAACGTGGCCACGTGGTCAGCATAACAGGGAGTGGTCGATCGAGCAAAGGCCGACATCAGCAATAACGTGTTACGTCTGCGATGCACATGCGGACTGGGGTCTTGACTAGATTGCAACGAAGCGGCAACGGCTTCAAGTACATGGCAATACCAGCACACAGTCTGACGCGGTGGGGCTACGTCTTACGGCTGCCCTCGACTTCCGAGAGCTGAGATCCGAAGGCGGTAAGAATGCTTCACAAGCAGTCGCTCATACGAACATCCCGCCAACCTTCGAGCAAAGACGCCGAGACATCGACAACTTGGGAATAAGGTCCTGGGTCGGCGACGCAGAAACGGGAACCTGGACTCTGGAATGGCGCGGATCAGTTCGAATATAGTGCGGCCGATAATACACCGATGAGACCCCGCTTATGGCCAGTGTTCTGGACTCTTGATGCCACGAGTTGGTTTCCGTCTTTCTGCTCCTGTCCATAATCCCTAAGCCTGTCAAGATGCGCTGTCCGACGCTAGTAAGCACGTTCCGGGCGTGCTGTTCGATATTGCAAAGCGGGGAAATACTGCTGACAGGCCTCGAATGGTTCGTACCCTTACAATCGCGCCCTTTAGTTTCAGCCCGGGACTTGGATACTAGGGCCCTTTGTGGATTGTACTTCTATGCCAAGCATATTAGCTCTTCTGCCAAGCCGTACTCCCTAGAACGTGCTCGTATTACATAGGAATGTGTCGGCGCGGGCTTCGACAGCGGTAGACGAAGGATGTCGCGGACAGGACGCTCGGGCGCACGCATCGACTAATGTATGCGCTACTGCATAGGTAAGATCGTACTCTATCCGATGAATAGGCGTTTGAATTGTACTCGTGCGGTATCAGCGTACTTATTTATTCCTGCCCGACTACTTGTACGGGTTTTCTTTTCAAGGTCGACGTCCGAATTAAAATTACAGGTCCAAAACCGAATACTTGTTCCTCGTGAACCGCAAGTCGGAGCCCTTCTCTTTTTTCTGCATCTCATACAGATCTACACCTACGATCTTGCCAAAGCAGCTTCAATATGCAGCTCAAGACAATCCTTCTGCTCGCCACGACGATGCTCTTCGACACAGCTCATGCCGCCGCTAAGGCAAGCCGTGTCCAGTGCGTTACGCCAAAAGACAAAGACGCCCAGGATGTCTGCAAGGGCGCAAACGGCCGTGTCGTAAGACTCTTCCATCCCGACTTGTAGCGGTCGTCTAACGTCCTCTCCTCCGACACAACAGGAAGGCGACATCTATTGCTGCATCTACGAAGCCTTCTACGACTACTACTTCCAAGAGTGCAAGAAGATCCAACCGTGGGGAGTACCGCTCGAAGCGCAGTCCCATTACTGCGACCTCTAGCAAGGTACGAAGAGCTCTTCGATAGGGAGGACGATTTCATATACTAACGAATTCGTGTAGGATGGCCAGGGAGGGACACGATCTGTCGCGAGGACAAGAGGCGGCGGGAGGAGGAAAGTAAGAAGCGGAGGGGGAAGAAGGGAAAGACCGCGATAGAGGGTTCGACGTAGGCAATATACAAGAATCGAGTTATCTAGTATAGCTATCGGGTATTCGTTTCATAAACAGCTAACGCTGTAGTCGGACATTATCAAGTGCCTTATACTGTATTCATAGCGGTTAGGTACCGGATTGAAAGTGCAATGTATTCGCAATCGGGCTTTGGCAGCGGTAAACGAAGGATGTCGTCGACAGACTCGGGCACAAAGGTACGTTAGTACTATACATCGGCTACTGCACAGGTTATCCGGTAAATAGATAGGCGTTTGAAGCAAGCTAAGGGCTTGTACTTAAACGATCCCGTCGGCCAGTAAGTTAAATACTCGCTCCTGCCCGACTACTTGTTAGACAGTTTTATATAACAGCTACTTCTACATTGCTTCAACTTCTACATCTTCATTCGGGTCTACGTACACTCTATACACTTCACGACCTCGCCGAAGCAGCTCCACTATGCACTTCAATACAATAATTTGCGTCGCTACGACGATACTCTTTGGAACTGCCGACGCCTCCTTCCGGTCGGATATTTTCAAATGCCTTGTGCCTGCGGGATCCGAAACAGCTGCCGATGACGTTTGTAGAGGAGCACGTGGCGATGTCGTAAGACTTTTTGACTCTGTTTCAACGGCGGTTGGCTAATTGCTTCCTCCTACATCACACAGTATCCAGATCAAAAGTGCTGCCTCCGACCCGGCTACTCCGACTACTACAACAAGTACTGTAACGAGGTTAGGCCATGGGGAGACCCGTACGACCAGAACACCCACTGCACACACTCGGGAGGTAAGGAGCGCTCTTCGAGAAGGAAGGACGATTTCATGTACTAATACGTCGTTCTAAGACGACTAGGGATATAGTGTCGTTCTACTGCGGTACGAATGAGATATACGGGGGAGGAGGGCGAGGAAGGAGGGCGAAGGGCGAAAGGGCGCAAAGAGGAACGGAAGCAAGGTTCGACGCTAAGGTAGTATGCGACGCTAAGGTAGTATGTAAGAGGTAGCCGCAAGATAGTTAGATTCTAGTCTCAAGACAGACGCTTGTCTGTTTAGAGCGATACTAGACAGCGAATTAAAAAAGTCGCCTCCCGACGTAAGGGCGTCATATAGTAAGCTTCGCTACGGTAGGAACAACGCGATCTCTGATCCTTTGTCCGGTGAACCTACACTGCGGAGCCTCACCGTGAACCTACAATCTGTATAGAGTGTAGGTTCACTCTCGACTATGTAAACCTTCACTTTATATAGTGTGAACTTTTACTCGGTATAGGGTGAACGTATGCTCTATATAGAGTGAACCTGCACTCTATAGAGGGTGCCTATACTTGAACATACACTATAAACATACACCTTGAACATGCACCGTGAATATGCACCGTGAACATGTACTGTGAACATGCACTATAAACATCCACCTTGAACATGCACTATAAGTATACGCCTTGAACATCCGCCTTCAACATCCGCCTTGAACCTTAAACATGCACTGTGAACATCCACCGTGAACATATACCGTGAACGTGTACCTCAAACTACTATGAACATACACCGTGAACATACACCGTGAACGTGTACCTTAAACTACTGTAAACATACACCGTAAACATGCACCTTAAACATTACTACTGTAGCGCGTAGACCTCCACTAGCGACACCAAGAGGGTAAACACGGCGAACCTCCACTGCGAATGTCCACTCCGTATAGGGTGAATGCTGTGAACGTACACCTTATAATATGCGAACATAGACCTTGAACATCCATCCTATAGAGAGTGAACCTACATCGTGAACATCCACTCCCTCTACGTATACGACGCGTCGAGCAGTATGCTCGCGCGCCGTAGGGATATAAAGACCGTCCGCTTTAATTCACGGCTCCTTACTCTACGGGTACGAGCATTGTTCGTAACCCGAAAATCGTCTCGCTGCCCCTATATAAGCGAATGTCGTCCGCGTCAACGCTAGTGTCCGGTTAAAACTACGAAAGTCGTAGACAGTCTCGAGACTCTTAAGATAGCTATAGACTATCGTCGATAGTCGTAGTATAGCCGTAGAGTATTACAATAGTCTACGACAGTCTTTAGAAGTCTAGTCGCCCCGGGTTCGGTCTAGCTTTGTCTAGCTACTATTGTAATTAGCTTAGCGCGTCTAGCGCAGCCTACTCCAGGCTAGCGTTCAACAATACTCTATATATAGATCTTCCTACCAGTCGTATAGGGCATTACCGTTGTCTTCGGCATCGCGCCGTAAGCTACGTAATATAGCTTTCTATATGTTTATGTTCGTCCCTTTCTTCTTATTTTTATTACGTCGAGATTTAGCTCCGCCTCTGTTAGCTCTGCCTTATTTATCTTAGACCCGCGACCGCGAGAGAGCATCGCGTAGATACGTATTCCCTGGCAGCGCCGACGATCGCTGCTTAAAGTATGGTACGCTAAACTTTCAATAATTGAGGTCGTTTCACTATTACGCACTCTATCGAAGACTACATTTTGGCCCCCGGTAGGCTAGAAAATGCCTTTCGGCTACTTTTAGGCATGGCATTTATACCGCGCTACGAGATTGCGACCACGATGCTCGAGTAACTCTTTAAGAGACTCCTGGCCTCGCGCTATACGATCATTCCGTAATTGCCAAGCCCTATAACCACGGCGGTATGCCACGTCGATCTACGTAGACATTAGCTATCGTGTCCAAACTCTGGTTCTACCGCGTGCCGGCCACATCTCAACCAGAGCCTCATCTCGCGTAATCCGGGCGGAGCAGCAGTACCGAACAATGTGGGACCCACTTCGTGCTGGTCACACAATTACACAATCCCAACGTCATTACCTTGGAGAGAAAGGATGAACGCCTCCATCGGAGCACTTGCAATCCATGACCTACTCTCGTAACGATTTCTTTTCCCAGACCTGAGCCCTGGACTTTCGAAGCCTGGACAATGTTTCCCATTCGCCGGCAACGCTCTCTGTTACCCCTCGCAGTTCTCGATGTCCCGTCGACCGCGCAGTGATGAAGGCCGGCATGGCAGCTACATGAACAACGGGCACCGTTGGAGCGGTCTGCTGTGCCAAATGTACGCCGACCAGCGTGCATCTCAATCTACAGGCCCCAGACAGGGGCAGCAATTCAGTCCACCTATTCATATGCCAACGTCCTATAGGTAAGATCCCACGGCAAGCCAGGAGTCCACAAGAGCGGAGAGGTGAAGTGGGACTCCGTAAGGCACGTAGCTGGCCTGTTGAACACAATGGCAGGCGCTTTCTCTGGAACGGATGAACCAATTTCAGGCGCTCGACCAGTAACAAGCACGCCTAACGGAAGCACTGGGTCGCTTCCAATATACCGGAGCCACGGGTAGTCATACCGCATCCTATCACAGTACTGGACGTACTCTACATTCACAGACACATCTCGCCTCGTGCAAGTCGAAAGTTCGGCTCACCTAACGCGACGCGGTCGAGCCGGCATGGTTCGACGAGGGGTTCGCAGCTCATTTCAAGACACTCAATATGCCATGCATACATATTGCAGTGCTCCTGCTACCTAGCATCGCTACGCGCCAACATCCAGGATGACAGTCCGAGATCTCACGCTCAGCTTTTCCACAAATCTTCTTAAGGCTGTCCATGCAGCCATCCGGCTGGGGTCGTACGCGGCAGTCATCTTTCCACGATCGTTAAAGCCAGTCAGAAGTGGGCCGCTTTCTGGGACTGCCTACTTGGACGCTCTGCGAGGTTATGCAGCATGGTCTGTCCCTATACATCTACATAAAAACCCGCTCGACTAAATGCAGACAGGTTCGTCTACAACCATCACCTCCGCCTCCCTATCCCCTACCACGGCTTTGCCAAGTACAGTGCGGTCAAGATGTTCAATGGCCCCAACTCCGCCGTGGATGTCTTCTTTGTAATATCCGGATTCACCCTCAGTTACTCGACGCTCGGCTATATACACAGCAAGGACCACGTCAAAGTCCTCGATTCTCTTGGCTCATCGGTCTTCCGGCGATACATCCGAATGTATCTTCCCTGCATCTTCGCCACCTTCGTCGCTATGCTAGCTATAGCGTCCGGAATTGCTGTGAATCCCGATGGCAACGACGTCCTACAGCCGACACTCTGGGCGAATTTTCGTTATTGGCTGGCCGACACCGTACGATCTAGCGACCCTTTCGCACACGTCGACTCCTGGTACTATCACCAAGGTTTCCGGACGCACTATCTCTTCCAAATGTGGACGATCCCGGTGCAATTCAGAGCCAGCATTCTCGTTTACATCTGCTGCGCGGCAGTTTGCAAGATGAACTATCGACAGAGAATCTACACAATTCTTGTCATCAGTCTTGCTTGCATGTGGTGGCAGGCGATCTATGGTGCTTTGCACTTGGCCGGCATGATCATGGCAGATCGCAAACAATCGAGAGCGAGACAGCGTTTGGCGGAGTCCGCGTCGCTACCCACGACAGCAGTACCTGTTGGGCGGCCCTCTATCGACGACACCGCCGAGGACAGCGCTCTGATTGAGATCCGCGACAAGGAGGACATCGGCCTTGGGGAATGGCCCGGAACACAACATGCACGCTCTTGGGTTGGGAAACCACTACGCACTTTTCTACAGTTCGCCGAGAAGCATTGGACGGTACTCCGCCAGCTACCTCTCCTGGTGCCTGTCTACTACTCGTTTTGCCTGCTCGGTGGGCCTATGAGCGCGCCCGCGACCAACGACCCTCTGCCTTTCAGTCTTCTTGCGTGGATCATCCCGCCAACCTGGTCGGATGGTGCCAAGGGCCACTTGGCCTCGTCCACTGGGTCAGTCTTGCTCATGTACTGCCTCGAGCTGTCGCCTCTACTCCAGCGTCCTTTTGTGGCTTCCTTTTCTCAGTATTTGGGCGAGCTCTCTTTCGGCATATACGCTATGCATAACACGGTCAGATGGATCGTCTGGGAAAAGTGGTTCGTTCCATGGCAAGCGGAGCATTTTGGACCGCCTTCCGAAATGAGGGATTGGGTACCAGGATATCTTGTCATGACTGTCCTTGTGCTTTGGGCTGCTGAGCTTTTCCGCATGGTGGATATACAATGCGTTCGGGTTGCAAGCCGCCTACAAAGGAAGCTGTTCGCCGACTGAGGTCTTAGCTACCGCACTCGAATTGGAGAAGGAGTCACATTGATCAAAAGGATGAAGATCGTCCGATAGTCAGGTAAGGTACTCTGGAAAGTCATAAACGAAGAGTGCTGCGACTGCATTTTGTTCGCCAATACCGGATGCCGAAGGCGACTGTCGTATAAATCCATACGACGACAACGTAATAGCATCCCACGTTGTACAGATAGCATCCAATGCGCTTGCGCGAGCCTAGAAGCACCCAAACCACAAGTCATAAGACCAAGACCAAGGGCACATTGCGATACGAAGGGGTGAGGTTTGCATCTTAATTCCATTCTGCGTCTGTGAATGAGCTTATATTCGACTAACACTCCCATGGTATATAAATAACAAAGACGACCACAGACACCACGCGTCAAGTACTTCAGTAAAGGCCGCCCACAACAGCCTTGGCCTTGGGTAAAACAAACAACGCTACAAGACGAACATTCAATTGCCTCCCCTCCAACTCCCCTTGAAATGATGCTTGACCACCGCGCCTGGCGCCTGGTCGCCATGAGAGCCCGAATGGCCAACATTCGACGCAAAGCCATCTATTGGGAGGACGAGGACGTCGCCGAAAAGCTTCGGCTCCGTCAGGCCAGTCAAGTTCCGCCAGGTGATGGGCTCGCCGGCCTCATCACTCAGATATTCGTAAATGGTTTCTGTCCAGCCGGCCGGGCCGCCGATGCCGAGGACTTCGTCGTTGGAGTAGTCGACTGAGTGAGCCCTGTAGGGTCGAGTGCGGATCGTGTCGAGGACTCTGTCGACCATACGCCAGAGGACCGGATGTCCGGGTGCGCCGGCTAGCGTCCATTGGCAAAATTGGGTCTCGTAAGTCGTGCCGGCGATGGGAGGTGAGTGGTCGGCTTCGATACCGACTATTAGCCTTGTGGAGTTCTGGAGCTCTCTCGGGACCCAGTCGTGGACGGGCTTGAGCAGTTCCGTGTCGATATCACTGTAGACGCCGCCTTCGAGCGCGAGCAGGAGGTAGCGCAAGAAGTCGGCACGCATGACACGACGACCCATAGCGTAAAAGACGGGTAGGATATGTGCGTGTGTCGATGATTCGGCCAACTTGGAGACGATGGACTGGGCGCCCTCAGCATCGAGAAGCGTGTAGCTGTGCGAGGGACTCTTGCCGATCCAGCTGAGAATATTGTCTGAGTAGTCCTTGGCCTTGTCCGATTCCCAGTCGAGAAATATTTGATATATGTTGGGTGGGATAAGAGGCAGTCGTTCGGTCGAATTCCGGTTGAGCACCTCGCCATCAACAAGCGACGGCAGGCTTATGCTGGACCGTGTCGCAGACGAGAAGAGTCCGAACATGGAAGTACACCAGAGCATGACGACGCCAGCGGCGACGACACGTACGATGCGAAGCCTTGCATAGTTTTTCAAATCGGTGGGCAGCTGAAAAGACTTGGTCCAGGGGATGGCTTCGGGTAAGCTGGCGGCGGCGACGCTGGCCATGCCCTTTGCTTTTGCCTGCATGGCCTGCAGCTGATCCATGTCTGCCGACATGATCAGGATGTCGCAGAAGCCCAAAGAAGCCCTTGCTACTTGGTGTATCGAGCAAGGAGTTCGTCTGTATCTTGAATAGCACACACACGACGGCGAGAATCAGTCTGCAAAGTGGGGGAATGGGTATGCCGTCGGTTTTGTGCCGCCTTGATAGTTCAGGGCCCCAACTCAATCCCTCGAGAGTCTCGACAGCCCCTAAAATGTTAAGCCGGACAATCTTATGGTGCGGCGGACGGAAAGGGTGCCGTTGAGCGGAACACGTATTTCTGTAGCGACCCAACGGATTGACATGGAACTGGATTGGGAGGGGAGGTCGAGTTGTTGTTCCCTCGGTACGGGGAACGGCCACTCCATCTCCGGGAGCACTGGAACAGGCTCATTGCAAAGATGCGCTACAGCAGGAGAGCAGAAGCTGCGGGTCATGGTGGCGAACAATTCTCATGTTCGCCTGCAAGCTGCCAATTGCAACAGCAACGCTGCTCGGCGTGCCCGAAGGTGGTCTTAGATCTTGCGGTCGAGGTGGTGGTGTGAGGTGGATATGTTCCAAACTCAAATCCCAAGTCGCCAGGGACCCAGATCACACGCTTGACCCAATTTGGGTAGTGGACCATACACGTGGTGCCATCCAACCCCTCTGGCGCGCATCTCTCTCTACAAGGTCGGTCGAGATTGCACTGTTGCTGTCTAAGACTTTCCTGGCTCAACACAGTGCCTCCGGAACTCCGCAACCCTCGAATGCACATCCGTCATGTCGTCAATCTCTGTTGTACTCCTCTTGGAAGATGCCCTGCGAGACTGCGGCTTGTCCAAATCCGGCCGTATGAGACCCTCAGACCATGATCACTGATCTAGTGTGCTCTTCTACAGCGATCATCCCAGCCAACACGCTTCATTTCTGGTATCGTCGCAAGCTTCATCAATCTCTCGCAATTTATGATCATCGGGAGACCGTCTGCATTGAGGCTTACGTTTGAACCAACTGATCTCTGCTTGGTCAAAACTCACATACAGACATAGTTCAACATTGTAAGCAATATCAAGATGCTATCGATCCTATCCCTGGGCTGGTACTCTGAAGGCAAGATTTTCACCTTGCTGAATGTCGTCGGCATACTGCTGGCTTTTAGTGGAGCGTGGTGGTATACAAAAAGTTTACCCTAGCAATCGACTGGTATCGCGACAGATCTCAAGCACTTCAAGCCTGCTCTCAAATGCGTCGCCGCGGCGGCGGTCTACCTGCCCTTTACCTTGACCTTCTTCACTTCATCCGCCTCCTCCACCTCGTGCTCGTCTCCCTCATCATGATCGTGCTCCTCAAGCCTCAGCTTCATTCTCTCTTCCTCTGTCATCTCCTCCCCATCTTCACCGATGATCTTCTCTCCGCGCTTTGGCTTCGGCTTCGGTTCGCCACCACTCAATTGCCACTCCATCAACTTCGCAAAAGCGCCATCTCTGTCCTTGCTCAGCTCTGCATAACTGCCCATTTGTGCCACCTTCCCGTCGGTGCCAATGCAAATGATCGTGTCGCTCCGTTGAATCGTGCTGAGACGATGTGCGATGGAAATGGTGGTGTTGTCGCCTCGGAGCAAGCTTTGCAATGCATGATTGACAAGTGTCTCACTCTCGGCGTCCAGAGCCGAAGTGGCTTCGTCGAGAACGAGAATGTCAGGCTCTTTGAGCAACGCCCGAGCAATGGCAATTCTTTGCTTCTGGCCTCCAGACAATTGCGTGCCACGCGCGCCAGCGAATGTTTCCAGGCCATCGGGCTAATCAGGCGAGTCAGTACAGTCATGATTCTCAACATGGGTAAGGAGCACTCACAAAGTCGGAGATGAATTGACAATTAGCTTGACGGGCAGCGGCGACAATCTCACTGCGGCTGGCTTGAGGTCGACCATATGCAATATTCTCAGCAATGGTGCCCGAGAACAGCACAGGTTCCTGCCCGACGTAGCCAATCTTCCGCCTCAATTGTTTTGCGTTCATCGTGCTTATATCCTTCCCATCAATGGTGATGCTGCCTTGAATAGGATCGTAGAAGCGCATGAGCAAGCTGGCAACCGTGGACTTTCCAGCTCCCGATGGCGCGACGATAGCCACGTTGCTTCCCTGAGGGATCTTGAATGTGAGGTCCGTGAAGATTTTCAGCGCCGGCCGTGTTGGATACGAGAAGGCGACATCCTTGAACTCGATCGTTCCTCGAGCCGACTTGACCATCTCACCTTTTGTAGGAGAAATTGTAGGCTGACGGTCTTGTAGCTCGAATAGTCGACTGGCGGCTCCCACTCCTTTCATCAGCTCGGAGTAGAATGATGACAGACCAAAGAGACTGCTGCCAGCGTATCCAGTGTACATGAGGAAAGTGGTAAGATCACCGACACTGATCGCTCCTGACTTGACCATGCCTCCTCCGACATAGAGCAACACGAGGAAAGTCAGGTTGCCCATGAATCCAGAAGTAGAGAAGAACGTTGCGGAGATGAAAGCCTCCTTTCGACCAAGGAAGAAGATCTTCCTGACTTGCGTGTTGTATCGGTGCACCTCTTGCTGCTCTCCGGCGAAGGCCTGACTGGTGCGGACATTGCCCAATCTCTCTTCCGCGATCTTCGTGAGAGTACCAAGATTCTTTTGTATCCGGCGAGAGAGATTGCGGATTGCACGACCGTAAAGGAAGGCACCGAGTGCCACGGGAGGGAACATGATGGCCAGGATTCCAGTGAGCTTGAGGCTGACGTACCCCATCAACGATAGTCCGGCGGTTGCGGACACCAACGATCGCATTCCATCCGAAAGATTCTGCGTGATGCTCTTTCCAACGATGATCGTATCGCTTCCCAGTCTGCTAATGAGATCTCCAACGCGGTTTGCGTCGAAGAATTCGGCATTTTGCACGAAAGTCCTCTTGAATAACGAACTCCGCAGTTTTGTGACAATCCTCTCTCCCACAATCCTCAAAAGAATGATGCGTCCATAGTTGGCACATGCTCCGGTCGCCAGAAGCAGACCGAGTCCGATGTAAAAGTGTTCCATCTCGAGGCCGAACAGAGTCCCTTGCTCCGCTGTGGCAGCATCCAAGATCTTTCCAATACTGAACGGAATGGTCATCGTGATGCTGCTACTGATGAGCAAGAAGAGGAATGCCCAACTCAAGATTCGCAGCTCAGGACGAGCAATCTTCAACAGCCGCCAGACCTCTTGCCGACCTCCACCAGGCTTACCCTTACCATCTTTGCCTCCACCGGAGAGTTTCGCACTGAGATTGATCTGCGAAGCTTTCGCGGCTTTGTCCGACTTTTTGAAGTTTTGTGTCTCGTCCTCGGCGTCCTCATCGGCCGGATCGCTGGACTGCTTTGTCGCCTGCCCGTATGACTTCTCTTTCCCGGATTGCTCGGTGACCGCGCGCGCTTCGTGGGATGGCTTCGAGGTCTGCAGCAGTCGCTGTTGTGCTATGGCCACAGACAACGACTGCTTGATCGCGGTACCTTTGGAAGATGTCGTCGGGCGTGAGAGTGGTCCATTCCGGCTGGTGAAGAGATTTCGTATTTGTGAAGATGGCAAGCTGCCAGCCCGCAGTCCAACTTGCGTCGTACATGTCCATGCCGTCCGCCGCGATTCGCCTACGCAGCTCCGTATTCTGGTTGTGAACAATGCGCCATTTCCCAAACTGTCCCACGCCCGCCGCGCGAGGATGTTCGGCCCACGCAAGGCCATCGCAGCGGTAGCGATTCCCCTTCTTCGCCACGACTCGTCGCCGATCCGTCAAACTCGCAGTGTCGCACTATTGCCCGCCTTGTTCAATCGACATGATCGATGACGCGAATATCAATCGACCGCCCAAGAAACACGCGAGACGTCCGCAGAGGGATCTGTTATCGAGCAGCGTCAACAAGGCTGGATGAAAGGCGAACGGAAGAAGTAGGCAGGTGGTACACCAATAGCAAAGACGTCGTGGATGTTTCGGTGTTGGACGTGGGGAGGATCCCTGGACATGTCATGTCAATGCAACGGCCGCAGCTCCGAGGCCAGCCGCCAGATCTGATCAGGTCACGTGAGCTGAATCGTCACTGCAGATGATAGTTTTAAAGAAGCCAGAGGACTCGCATTGTATGACAAAGCAGTCTAGCAAACTGGCTGCGTCGTCGCTGTCGTAGCTAGACTGCGGTCGCGAGAAACCAGACTGACCACATTCTACCAATGTTTTGTTGCTCGCAAGCATCCTCGTCTGCTTCCTGAGAGAACGCTCGTTCGCGACTCTTCTGCTAGCCAAACTTTCCGCGGCGTCGACACGATCGCAGACTCGACTCAGGCGCTCTCATACTATACTCTCCTCCCTCAATACCCCGTAGCACCCGGTGCCTTCTCGTCCTTCCTCAAGTTCACCAACAGCTCCCTCATTTTCGCCTTACCACTACCCGCCGCACCACCCGATGTCCCCTTACCACTCAAGTCCACTAGCTTGGCGATTCTCTCCCAGCTCGTGCCTCCGCTTGTGGTGTCCTCCCGGTTTTTCAAAAACTCCTCTGCCTCCTTCCTCGTCTGCGCGATTTGCTTGTCCTTGCGGTTGTTGTAGTTCTCGTAGAATTCATCCACTGCCTGCTGGGCAGCTTTCACGGTTTCCGCCTTCTTCCCAGCTGAAACCTCGTCGCGGTGCTGAATTTGAAGATCTCGACGCTCGCGCCATTCTCGCAGAACCTCTGGCTCAGCCTCGTCGACGTAGTTCGATGACTGATATGGAAGGGTTGTGGTGCCGGTGATACTGCCACCTGGTGCGACTGCTTCATTGGATGTGTCGACGGCTGGAAATGATGATTCGAAGTCGTCCATGGCACCATTCATGTTGTGGTTGCTGCTTCCACCACCTCCACCCAGAAGATCATCGTCGTCATCATCATCGGCATCGGCGACTGTGGCGGTGTTGTCGGCACTTGATGCGAATAGTTCTGCATCCTCTCCTAGTGCTGCTCGTTCGCGGGCGAGGAAGTCGGAGGGTTCTTCGCTGTCGAGGGCATCGAGAGAGGACTGACCAGTCGCTTCCGTCTTGCCTGAATATCATTAGCTTGTGCAAGCGACAGTCCGTCCTGTGAACAGGCATACCAGCGTCAAAGTCGTCGAGAGAAGGAAACCTGTCTGCCATGTTCGCGGTGCCTGGTCTCCCGTTGTCGATATGGTCCGCGTCTCGAGGTCGTCTGTATGGAGCTGAGGTAATGGGACGGGCTTCAGTGCAACCTCGAAGTCGGATGATATGGAGGAAGTATGAATTCGAACAGGTGGATTGTTGATTGTTGGTGCTTTGCCAGAAGGCACGATCACAAGGAAGGGCTGGTGGCCCCTGCGACTTGCGACGCTAGCGCAAACAGCTCCGCCGAATACCGTCAAGCTTGTCTTGCTCACGACGGATCTTCACTTTCTTCGCAGTCCATTTCTCATCATTTACATCCTCCTCGTGTCGGCCACACTTCACTCCATCCTCCGCAGTCATGTCCTACTCCGACGATGCGGTCCGCGGAAAGCTCGACTACCTCGAACCAACCCAAGACAGCATTGTGACCGTTGCGCAATGGATCATGTTCCACCGACGACACGCAGATCGGACCGCAGCACTCTGGCTGTCGCGATTACAAGACACGCCCAGCTCTTCCAAGCGCCTCAACCTCATCTACCTCGCCAATGAAGTCGTACAGCAATCGCGTGCGCGTTCGAAACAAGACTTCCTCCTCGCGTTCGAGCCATTGATCGCAGACGCGACGGCATTGGCATACAAGGGTGCGAGTCAAGACATGCAAGGAAAGCTGAGGAGGGTGGTTGAGGTCTGGCGGCAGAGGAGCATTTTCGATCCGAGGATTCAAGAGCAGCTGGAGAAGAGGTGCGATGAGCTCGACAAGACAAAGTCATCAGGGAAGACACTAGGAGGAGGTGCGAGATTGGGAGGCAGTCTGTTTGGAGGCGGTGGTATTGCGCCGGAGCTGGAAGCGATCAACAAGAGCCAGGTGGCCACAAGCAAGGCTGAGTCGTCTGCGCAAACGCCAGTCGCAAACGCAAACAACGAGTATGCGAAAATGACTGATCCTGCGACACCGGTGCCAAGTGCTCCAGTACGAGCGGCTAAACTACGCGGCTTGGTGAAGGAGTTGATGGCGGCGCAGGGAGCGGTGCAAGCGAGTTTGCAGGCGCGGAAAGAGCTTGTATCAGGTCTCGAGAGGTTGTTGGAATCGAATCGAGCGAAGATGTCGGAGGAGGAAGCCAGCGCAACAGACTTGACCAATCGCATTGAAACGATGGAAGGTACCATTCGCGATGTTGAGGATAGCATCATGCGCGGGCAGGACGTCCCATCTCTTGATCATGGCACGACCAACGGCGAAGAAGACTGGAATCGACGTCCCGACATGGAGGAATTCACACCGCCTCCAGATACCGAAACCTTGACACCGCCACAACAATCAGAAACACCGAACGATATAAAGCAGTCAGAACAGATGTATACCACCTCTATCGGTGCAGACGTGATGGAAGAACAACCCCCAAACTTCAACGAACCTCTGCCTCAGCAATCCTACATTCAGAACCAAGACACGATCGCGGCGGATCAAGCGCAGAAGTCTCTCCTCGAAACTCTCAATGCCCTGAGCTCGAACAACAATATCCGCGCCGCGTCGAGTGAGGACCACGCGAGCCCGACGGCTGGCAGTCCGGGTGATCCAAGATTGAAGCGGAGGAAGATAAGCCACAAATCGAGCGCGGCAGAGGAGAATGACTTTCTGAATGCAGGTGTTGGAGGAGTGGACGAGGAGGGCATCAGTGCCATGTTGCAGCATTCATGAACAGGTCGCTAGGACATCATACTATCGCGGCAGTTCTACGAGCGCTGCTATCATTGTTGTGTTACATGGGAGCGCTATTAGCGAAAGTTTGTAGAAAAGCGAGCCAAGTTCAAGTCTCGGGCGCCGCCTTGATCTCGTCGCTCTCTGCCTTCACCTTTGTTTCCCATGCCTTTTCTTCGTTTCGAGTTCCATCGTAAGAGGTCTCGCTCGGCATGCAAGCATCGATCATCCTCTCTCGAAACGCGTGAACAGCGTGAGCAGTCACGAGTTTCACAGCACATGTTACCGCCAGCGGCTATGCTCACGACTGCGTCTCTCCCTCTTCGAATTCCACCAGCGCCCGACCTGCCTTGGCCATGTCGCCCTCCTTCAAAACCACCTTGCTGACTTTTCCGTCCGCCGGCGCACGAATCACAGTCTCCATCTTCATACTCTCAATCACGACCAGCGGCTGATTCTTCTTCACCTCATCGCCTTCCTTGCACATCACCCTCAATACCTTGCACGGCATCGGCGCGAGGACTGAATTGGCCACGTCTTTCAAACCCAACGCTTTCTCGGCCCAAGAAGGCAGAACCAAGTGTAAGCGGTGTTGGCGACCTTGTGAAAATAGGGATAGAGACGTCGACTCTGTTTCGGGAGACAGCACAAGCGTCGAATCAAGCCGGGTATGAGGGAAGTATGTTGATAGGCTGTGGGTGTGAGGGTTGTAGGTTGAAGTGATCGCAAAGGTGTTCTCATTCACTGTGACGTGGTAAGTGCCTTCCTCGGTCTTCAGAACTTGCACTGGAACTGGTTTTGAAGATTTCTGCGGGTCTGTGTAGGTTTGCGCGAGGTTGAATGTCCTCGGCTGTGGAGCATTGCCAAACCCGATCATTTGCACGGGAAGTCGAGGAGAACGGTGCTTCGCAAGGTCTGCCTCGTACAAACCAATGGCAGCTTGCGCCCATATCTCGTCGGTCACTGGCTCTTCCACAAACAGTTCGTCGTGATGCTTCGGAATGTAGCCGGTCTCGACGTTGCCCGCGATGAAGTCTGGGCTGAGGCAGACCATTTTGCAGAACTCAATATTGGTGGTGGGTCCGGCAATTTCGTACTGTTCCAGAGCAGTCACCATCTTCTGTAAAGCGGCAGTCCTGTCAGGCCCGCTGACGATGAGCTTAGCGATCATGGGATCGTAATGGCTGGAAACCTCGTCACCTTGCACAAATCCGGCATCGATGCGAACACTCTCCGATTCTGCGGGTGTCCGGAGGTGAAGCAACTTGCCAGTGGACGGGATGAAGTTCATGCTGGGGTCCTCAGCGTAGATACGTGCTTCAATAGCATGGCCGCGACTTCTGATTCTCTCCTCAACCTCTGCCTGTGTGAGAGGAAGCTTGCCACCCTCGGCGACGATGATCTGCCAGCGTACGAGGTCCTCTCCCGTGACCATCTCAGTGACCGGGTGCTCGACTTGTAACCTCGTGTTCATTTCCATGAAGAAGAACTCGCCCGAATCGTTGTCGAAAATGAATTCCACCGTTCCCGCACCCTCGTAGCCCACTGCCAGCGCGGCCTGCCGTGCCTTCTCCCACAAATCCTGTCGAATATCCTCGGCAAGGTTGGGTGCAGGAGACTCTTCCAACACCTTTTGGTGGCGTCTCTGAATACTGCAATCACGCTCGCCCAGTGCAACGCAATTCCCATGCTGGTCGGCGAACACCTGGACTTCGATGTGACGCGGCGTGGTGATGTACTTCTCCACCAACATCACATCGTCGCCGAACGAGCTCCTGGCTTCCGACTTGGCCGAGTCAAGCTGCTGATGGAACTCTTCTGCCTGCATAACGATTCGCATACCTTTTCCACCGCCGCCTTTGACGGCTTTGAGCAATACCGGGTAGCCCATCTTCTCCGCTTCGGCTTCCAGAAACTTGGGATCTTGGTTCGATCCGTGATAGCCCGGAATACATGGCACGCCAGCATCAATCATGATCTCTTTGCTGCGGCTCTTGTCGCCCATTGCTTCAATGGCCTTGGAAGGAGGTCCGATGAATTTGACGCCGGCGTCGGTACATGCCTTGGCAAAATCGGCATTTTCACTGAGGAAGCCATAACCCGGGTGAATCGCCTGACAGCCTTGCTCCTTGGCGACTTGGATGATTCGAGTGCCGTTGAGATACTGATCTGTGCTGCCCAAGTTGACTGCGAAGGGAGAGCTCAAGGCATGCTGACTGTGCCGATCCGGATCCGTGTAGAGAGTGGTGGTTCGGATACCGTATTGAGACGCCGTTCTTCCAACTCGGAGTGCGATTTCTCCTCTATTGGCGATCAGGATCGACTTCAATGGCTCCGGAGTCTGTTCGGCCGTGACTGATGCTGTGGAATTCCATCGCTGTCCAGTTCGCGGCAAGGATGTGTTGACGGATGCACGCAACGCTCGGAATCTGGCAGCCGGAGACACTGTATGCATTGTGACTGTGAGGTTGTTGCAGTGTATCAACAGTGTGCTCGCTCCATGGACCGACGCAAAGGGATCTCAGGTCAGGTCACGAAGAAGTCCATACATGAAGTCGAGAGCTCGTTCCTTTGAGCCGATCCCTCGGCGAGGCTGTGGGAGGAGTAAGCCGGCGCTGGCCGACCAGGATTGGCAAAGGACCAAGGGTAAGGTACGTCGTTTAAACGTATAGGTACGACGTGAAGGGAGATATGGCTCGTCTTGGACAAGTCCTGGACAGCCAACGCGTAGAGGGCGCAAGAGGCAGACCAAAGGTAGAGATTGTTGGAGGCACAAGCAGTGCAAGGTTCGGGCAGGGTCACCGGGCGGAGTGGCCCTTTGATGTTGAGGCGCGTCTTCCTCCCATCCAGGTCGCGTCCAGTAGTTCTATATCGTGACAGACGTATGAGAAGATCCGGATTGTTTATCGTAAGGGCGATATTCTAGAGACTGATACAATTCAACCAACAGGTACATCGATAATGCATGTATCTCAGGCTACCACCCTAAGCAAGAGTTGGACGTTTCCCACTCATCGTCATTATTGTGCCCGAGCAGCTTGTGCAAGTACCATACCTTACTCTTCACGGGTTGGGGCTTGCCCAAACAACGACCTTTCCGCTGCACTCATACGTGTCGCCATTTCTGACTTCCGGTGTGCTTGATGCTCAATGTGAGAGATCATGAGGTGATGACGATCATCGCAAGCAAGCAAGCAAGCGAGCAGCGACCGAAGCGAGCGGACAAAACCAAGCGGGCACCTCGCCGTGACATCCTGCGCTCACGACCGCATTACCTCCCTGCTCCTCCTTCAACATGGCCGACGACTTCGATTACGACCTGGACGGCTTCGACGACGACGCTTGGCTATATGTGGACGATGAGTTTGACCTGGCGGTGAGTGACCGACCCCTGCAGATGGCCGCGGGTGCCTACATTCTTGCATTCGCACGCGCTCACATGCTGACTTGGATCGCTTCAAGGACGAGCTCGCCGAGGGTCAAGTTCCCGAACCTGGCTATGCGGGCAACAATGCCGAGATCGACGACGACTTTTACGATTACGAATTCTACCACTACTGGGACGACCTCGAGTATGGCGATGATGCGTATTGGGACGTGGGGTTGTCAGGGGATCGAGACAATAAAGCTGGGATGAAAAGAAAGTGGAGCGAGTCGAAGAAGAAGGAGGCAGTGGTCGACAAGAGGAGGAAGACCAACTCATTCAATCGCGAGTCCTACACCAGGGAGCAGGATCCTCTGATTTTCTGCAGTCGCGCTGAGCGAAATCATCCTCGAAAGCCCGACATGCTGCGCAAGGGCACTGCGGCATTCTCATTGCTTCCCGATTGGCGCAAGCGATTCGAGCGTGAGGACGGACGGTTAGACCACAAGGAGATGCCATCGGACATGAAGACGGCGGCTGAGGCTGGCATATTGGGGACGCCAACCAAGGAGCGACAGGCTGGGATCACACTGGAAGAGGACGACGAAGAGGATTGTGAAGACGACGAAGAGGAACAGGGCGAGGAAGGAGCGCCGTCGCTGGATCTTGACATGCTCAAGGAGGTTCTTAAGCAGAAGCTGGGCGATGCTGGTTTGGACGGTATGGATGAAAATGCATTCATGGAGACCATTGCAAAAATGCTCTCATCTGGGAATGATGCAGACGATGCAGCTGGAGAGCTGGCGAATAGTCTGCTTGGCAAGCTGGCCTCAGATTCTGATGCTGGCGAAGGCGCAGCTCTTTCTGGCTGGCTCTCGCATCAGGGTGTCGCTCTGAGAGATGCAAATGAGGATGACGATGCGTCAAGCGTTGCGACAGTAGAGCTGCCGGCAAGTCAGAGACGCGCAACGGCGAAGGAGCAAGACTGGATCCCGGACATGGGACCTGAAGCACGGCACGAGACCGCACGGAATGGCGCTAGCGTCGAGATGCCATCGCATGCCGCATCTTCGGGCAACGGCTTGTCAACAGCACGAAAGCGCACAGCAGAGGCGGTGGTGGAGGGCGGGAAACCCGCCAAACGGACCAAGAAGGTCGCGTTTGATGTCCCACTCACTCCGATTGATCCTGCTACATCGCCTGCAGATCAGACAGAATCATTGTTGACCAGTGAAGATCCGCTCATGTCAGCACCTACCCTCGCTTCAGAATCCATCACCGCCAGCAAGACTTCCACGGCAACGCCCAAACGAGCCGACAGTCAGCTTACGACAGTCGCACCTGCAGCCAAAAAGCCCACGAGCACTTCTCGCAAACGAAAGGCAACGCTTGAAGGGGAGCCTCCGCCTGGAAAGAAGACGCGTACCAGCACCAGAGCCGCGGCCAAACCACAGCAGATTCCCGATGCGACGGAGGCACAAACGAACGACTCAAGATCAACGAGGAGCAGGGCCACCAAGAAAGCAATGTGAGCATTCGAGGACGTTATATACAAATCGACATCAAGCTTCTCTTGATACTTGACACAGGAACATAGTTTGAAATGTGATTCTCGAGGACGTACAAACTCCATCACTCCGCCGACGCCTTTCGACCCGGATCCTGTAGTCGACTCAACTCTAGCGCTAACCGATATACATACGAAGCCTGGTCCACCGCTCGCAAGCTCTTGAACGCCCACTCTCTTCCGTTCTGCGCTAATTGGTGCGCCAATATCCTTCCTTCTTCCTCTTCGACTAGGTACCGTACGATCTCCGGGAGATCCTCGAGTTCGAGACTGACGGGGACGAAATGGACCCAGGGTATTAATCGATCATCATGCCACTCTCGAAGCATGGTCTGCTTCAGAGGGAGAGAATGAGACATCAGAAGACGATAATAACGCCCAGAGTGCCCGTTCCCATCGGTGTCGAAGACGAGCGTGTACTTTCCGTTCTCCCCACGGGGTCGCCCGCTGGTGATGTACGGCGCCAAAAGCTCTTTTTCTGCGTCGCAGCCAGTGGGTTCGCATTGGACAATGTTGGTGAAGTATGCGTGGTACGAGTCCGCATTGAAGGATTGGTCGATCCGGGCCTCCCAGTGACCTGTCTGAGCGTTGTGCTGGAGGTATCTGTGTTGCTTGTTGGGATCGTGGTTGTTCGCGAGGAGCACGAATCGCTGGCGATGAGATCTGGCCCAGGAGTCGCTCGTGTTCGTGACGAAATTTCCGGTCGTGCCACCCGCCCAATACAGACCATGCTCTTTCTCGTTCCACGGCACGGCTTCCTCCTCGTTCCACGAGTACATTCCCAGATTGTAAGCCACGGCCGGAAACATGATATCGCCCATGGTCGACGCCGCAGCCGGAGACATGATCGGGACCGCATTTCTCGTGAATCTCAGGGTGGTTGGAGCACTCCAAAGGCCGTACAAGCTCTCATATTCGGGATGCTGGCAGACGTCAATGGCTGCGCCGTGGTCTTGGATCAAGGGAATGCCATGCGCAAACACATCCGCTCCTCTCGCTGTCCGCGCCTTCACGTTGGATCCGTGGCATGGCTCGGTCAGGTTATACCACCAGTTGCGGTGGCCTGCATCGACCCAAAACTCTTCCTGCTTACCGGGCATCATGATAACCCGCGGCTCGTCGATGGCGTTGAATGGGAGATGGACATTCGGAACATCCTGAGTCTTGAGGCCAGTCAGTCTCTTTTCAAATTGGTTCACATCTCCGACAACCAAGCATAGCACTCTCCTTCTCGCACGACTTTCGCTCGCAGCAAGACTTACCACATTCTTCAAGCTATCCGCCAATTCTCCAACGCAGTCTTCAGGCAGCCACTTCCCATCCTCAATCCGGCAAAAATTAGCCTTGTGGTCTGCCGATTTACGGGCATCTTCCACGCTTCCCATGACTTCTCTGCCACTCAGCTGGTGAAACGGAGCCAGGTCTCTCTCCATGACATCAAAATTGTCAATGATCGGACAAGCGTTCGCCTTTGCGTGCTCGAACCACTTCTGGAATCCCGGCGGCGGTATCCTGTGGTACCGCCGATTGTACTCAATAACCGCCGCTTCATACGACTGCGACTGCTGTTCTACCATTTCTTCGAATTGGCGCCGCGCCCGTCGGGCCAGCACCTGGATTGGATGATGCCGTCGTTCGTCGACATCGGTGTGGTTGTGGATTTGCGCGAGGTTGACGTTCTTGGGAAGTTGCGGGATCTGCAAAAATGAGGAAGGATGCCAGCATCCGACATAACGAGCGTGAGCATAAAGAAGACAGATGAACACGGCCGCGATGATGAGCCAAGCTCTTGGAGTCCGGTTGAGCAACATGCCTCACGAAGGAGACCAGGACGAAGAACCCGGCGCGGCGAGGACATATTGGGTATTTGAGCTCCCCTGACCCAACAAGTACAACCGAAAGTCAGTCATGAAAACGATCGCTAGTCAGGAATACGGATTCCCAGTCAGTCACCACAAGATAGGCGGCATACCATTTGAGTACCGGCGACGGAACCATCCAGTGTGCTCCAGCCGTGTACACACGGTCGAATTTGTGTCAAGTAGAACAGCATTGGACGGGCTTGCTATCAGGCTCATTCTCCCAGGCTTGTCCTCCTATGCTTGTTCTTGAGCTTATTATCTCCTTGCGTGAAGAGCTCGATAAGTGTGGAAGACTTGACTTCTGTTACTATCTCGGAGTGGCGACCATATGGAAGCTGGTATAGGGCGGGCCAGGACCACATGGCAGGCTACCATGAGCCCATCCTGGCCCGCAAAACCATGCAGAAGTGTCGAGGACATGGTCCTGAGCGCTGGCGCACGACAATGAATAGCGCAGCAGGTTTGCACCAACAGAGCCCTGTGAACAGGCTCGCTGCCCGCGAGTCACCCACTTGCATCGGCAAGTTTCATAACTTGCCTACGAGCCGCTATTGTCCACGTGTTCCAGATATTGTCTATAGGATTCATTTACTCCTGCTTCCAATAGTGATGAACTCAGGAATGGAGACCGAGCGGCCGATGACTGTCAGCTTTGGTGGCAGTCTTTCACTGAGAATATGACACGGCATTGGAATACCAGCGCCATTGTTTGCTCGAGGAGTATTGTGATCTTATCGACGCAATCAGCGGTCTTCTTCTCGACGACCCCTCTGAACCACACGCATTGTCAGCAAGTCAGTACATCGCAAAATCATAGCAGAGTAGGACAGAAGTTCAGGGACACAGGCTAGGAGGTACAACGCGGGCTCTGTATGCAATACCTACGGACACCGGCTAAAGACCAGGACGCCACACTAATTCCGAACTTCCATTTCCAGCAACGGCAGAACGCTCTGCTGGTCCTGGCTGTCCTCCAGCTCCAGAGGCTGTCCCCATGAAAAGCACCAATGCACAAATTTGATGCTAGGCTGATCCACGTATCGCGTGAAGACTTCGGAAAGTGCCAGCACCAAGACCAGAATGATGATCAACGGCACAAGGAGTCTGAGTTCCAATCCCAGCGGGCCACCATCCGGGATCTTGATCATGTTGTCCCAGGCCTCGAGGTCGGTGTAGCGATTTTCCAGACCGCAGGCGGCATATAGGCGGACTCCGATGCTCCATAAAAAAGGCCCGTGGAGCAGATAAAAGCTGAAAGAGACGCGACCAAGATATTGTGCTATCCGTCCCTCGAACATACGCCTGCAGAATCCAAGCTGCGATATCGATACGACGATCAACGTGCACCCCCAAAATTTGTAATAGTACTTGAAGCTGGTATTCGGGGGTAATAAGAAGGCCAGAATCGACCATCCAGGGTATCCAGAGAACTCGCTAATGTCGCCTGCAAAGCCATGGCCGAAAGGAGCAAGGTAGAGCCCCAGCAGGAGCGGGATATACCACAGAGAATTGTAGCGAGGCGTGAGACGCTTGAGAAACCTCGGCAACCTTTCAGCTTCGGCCAGCAGAGAAACGTCGCACAACAACATGCCCACAATGAAGACGGCGTCGTTCTTGTTGAGGTAGACGCGATAGACGCACAGTGCCAACTCCGTCGCGAGTCGCACGCCGTCCGTGAACATGGACGTCGCAAGAATGATGCAGTAGATGAAGATCGAGCCCCAGAACTCCTCCGGTATGGTCCACAGGTGCACGTTGTAACCTCCATAGTTTCCATTGTTGTGATTGTCCCACCATCGGCGTAGCTCCGCCGTCCACGAAGCAAGGCGCTTTGGTTCGCCTCGACCACTATCGTAGCCGAAGATATACCAGGAGGACATCCAGCAGAATGTAGAAACATATAGCGGTAGGAACAGTCTGCCCCAACGCCGGAAAAGACCCGATCCAGTTGATTTGGCCAGAGACCTCAAGTTTTGTGCGTGGACCAGTTGCAAAGGCTTGTATGAAAGCGCATAGCCTGAAATGATGAAGAAAGTAAAAACCGCAGTGTGGCCGCCGCTGAAGAATGTCCGGACGAACGGAAAAGTCACGAAATGCTTCTCTCCAGCAAGACCATAGGGATTCTCCAGGACCACGTAATCTGAGCCTTGGTGCCCGACGTCTTCATTGTGCATAATAAAGACTAGGAGAGCGGCGATTCCCCGCAAACCATCAAGCCAAGCTGTAGGCCGTGGAGGTCGTGACACCGTAGCAGATTGAGATTTGTTGGTGCTTGCGGCGCGACGAAGGTCTCGCCAGACCGCCAGAGCCTGCTGTGTAAGGTCATTGTAGGTCATCAGTGTGGCTGTGTGGATGTATGTTTGGGATGCAAGACGAGGGCAAAGCCAGCATGGTCGCCTCCGTGGAGGTCCAAGGACCTCCTTGTATCCATGCCTCCGACATGACTCGCTATCAACGTCCCAGACCTTGAGAAACAATCAAATGGTTGTTTGGTTCGACCGCCATTCTAACGGGCCTTTGAGGGGATGATCCAGAAGTTTGGAATTGAGGTTTGTTGATCGTGCGAGCAGTCCATCCCCGCGACTCGTCTGGTTGGTGTACTAGGCACAGGTTGTGCGATTCGATGGTTGTACCAGTCCGCAGGTCACCGGGCAGGACCCGCGGAATTCAGGAACCCAGTCCCGCTGGCGAGGAACGACGACTGCATGTATTGTGATGGCGTTCGATCGCCACTTCAATGCATGAAATCGGTCAACCATCGAAAGGAGTGCCCATCGGATTGGACCTTGAGAGTATTGGGGCCCCACTCACACCACGTTTCTGACCATGGTACTCGAGAGTCAATCAAAGAACGTCCGCCGTGTCCAACGTCCAGATGCACCATTCCTTCCTGGCTTCTTCAGTCGACATGGATAGATTGGCAATGCCGTTCCGCTTTCTGGGCACCCTCATCCGCTTCAACGTGAGCGTTGGTGATCTTCTGCGTGGCGAGGCTCGGACGGTGACCTGAATTGGTCGTGGACTCAACGGGGATGCCTCGAGACGATGCATCTACGAACAGGAACAGCGACTCAGCTCAAGCGGCTTCTCTTTACTGTCCACGTCGAGGTAGAGACTGTGTGCATGTACAAGGTGCACGGGATGATGCATGAGGCAGATGATGAAGTCGTCGGGTACATTCCGGGGAGGATGGCGTAGAGCCGCTCGCGCGAGGTCCCGGCATCCGGACCACAGGACATGTCCAAGAATCCAGCACAGGAGGGCCAGTCCAGCCCGATGCACTCCTTTCGCCACTGTGGCAGCGTTGACCCGACGTCGACTTGATGGGAATGACTGATATTGGCGTGCGTGGGCGTGGGCCGATCCATTTCTTTGCTTTGGTCTCGGCCACGTGATGTACAAGCATGCATGCCAGGTGGCTTGTACCTTACATCCGTGATGAGACGATCATTAATCCGATGTGACCACTGACCACGGAAGATGCCAGTCGTGTGCATTCATGCCCAGAAAAGGGCATCGCAGAGTAGTGGATCGCACTGGAAATTCCACGGACCGCTCAGCAGTGCGACGTCGAAACAACCACTGCCTTTTCAGTCCCAGCTGCATGCCGTACCTGCGTCTTCCGACTCGGGATCCGTGCGACAACGCAGACGACGTGGACGACCGACCGACCGAACAGGAATACGGACCGATTGTCGCACTGAGATGGAACGTGAAACTCGCGGCTTCATCAATCCTCGCCAATCTACAGGATGGTCGAGATCTGCCTGAAATCTCAGGGACGGCTATCTGCATGCCACGAGCTGCTGCACGCCCATTCGAATGCTTTTGGTGACCTGCATGTCACATGGCAATGGCTTACGGGCGTGTCGTTTGAACGGGCTGATCTTGGGAATGCTAGGGAATGCCATCAAATACTTTTGGGTACGTCACTGCAGGGATTGTGCCTTGTTGCAAAGGTCCACCATCTCTCCTGCCCATTCAACGCATCTTACACACCCTCGGTGATTGCGAAGACGAGTGTATGGCATTGAGGGCCATGGTCCTCCAATCACCCCGAATTGATGGCTTGCGCATATCATTGGCAGACTGCAAGCATCCGAAGAGAGCAATCGTCCCACGCAAAGATTGCAACGAACATTACACAAACCGATGAAGATCGCCTCGCCATCGTCCGGCCTCATGAACCCAAAGCGCTGGACTGGGATCGAGGCTGAGGTCTTCGTTACACGATCGCGCACCGGGCTGTCGTTCCCCGTGGATGGCGTCTTCTCCCGCTGCGCGTCATTAGCCATACGGACGAGAAAAGCACTCGGGCCTGGAATCAGAGCGAGTACCTTTCGAGAGCGTCAGCCGACGGACATGCTCGGGAAGTCGATGGGTGACCATCGTATGCCTCCACGACACAGATTCTGCTCAAGCGGATTCAGATTGCTGCTAGAATCACTCAACTTGACACTGCCAGGACGTCTTGAATTCGCCTGTCCGTCCATTTTGGACAGGCCCTGTAGACCGGGATCTCGAGCCGCAGCCACGGATTCGGGACGATGAAGAGATCGGTCCTCGGTACGATGAAGAGATCGTGGCTGATCAATGTTGCGCCATCGCCGAACACCGTAGCACGGTGCAGGGCTCTGAGACCAGACTACATCGACTCCAGATCCACGAGGCGAACTGACCATCGCCGGGAGACAATCAGCGCCAGGAGAAACGCCGCCTCGAAATCTGGTGGTAATTCCAAGCCAACGTGAGCACGCGCAACGCTCAATCTAGCCTTGGTGGTCCTTCCTGCTTGACAATTGCAGTAGATGTGACGTGAGATGGGGCTAGTCTTGTCTTTCACATCCTGGCGTTGATCGATTGAGGTACGCGGCATGCGTTAAACGATCTGTCGAGGTGCTAATTTCGTCCAGACAGATTGACCGGAGCCTTTCACTCGAGTGGTATATAACGCAGGAGGATCGCCTCCCATAGGCTACCATCTTTCACTGCAACCAACCATTGGAACTTGCTCTTACCTCGATCTTTTGCTCACAAGTCTATTCACCCTTTGTGCTCTTCACCGGTTTCGAACAGCTACACCAACGTCCGGTAAGTCGCAGCCTGGAACACTGCACCGCCGAACGATGGGGCATCACCAACGTGGCAAGTATGACAGGACTGATCTGAAGCAGCAGGCAACATCCCAAAGCCGAATTCATTGGTCTATCCTCAAAGCTCAAACATATCCATCACACCACACTCTCACACCCGTTCCATCATGTCGGATTCTCCTCTGAAATCGTACCTCCGGGACGGATACGGTCCCCGCGCGGTCGACGCCGGTCGTGACGCAGGCCGCAGCGGAGGCAACCGACAAAAGGAAGCCGAAGACAGCGACAGGCGTCGATCGAAACAACCCTCATCTCGCAAGACATCAAAGTCAGAGTCCAGCCATCGTCGCAAGACCTCCTCAACATCAACAGCTCCATCCGCTGCCCGAGAACCCACCTCCGACCGACCCATCTTCGAACTCGACGTCATCGGCCAACCTCCACAAAATATCGTCTACGGCACCTCAGTCGAAACGTCCGTCTTGCTCAGCCTCCGACTCCCCTCTCCAGAACTCGCCGCCCGCTACGCCAACGCCGATACATCTCGACTCCTCGCCATCGTCTCACTCGTCGAGGAGAGCCGCTCCGGCGAACGCAAACCAATGGAAAGCGGGACTCTCACCAGCCAGCAAATGTCCGACTCGGTCCATCCCGTTCCCGAGGAGTATGCCGAAACACTGGCTCGTAGCCAGCCTGACCGCGCGCATCTTGGATACTTCACCTTTCCCGCGTTACTCATTCGACAACCCGGCGTGTTTCGTCTGAGAGTGACGTTGATCAAAGTCTGTCCTTCTGCCTCGGGAGGTGGATCGACGGTCGCTGCGGTGGACAGTGAGTCGATCAAGGTGGAGAGGAGACATACTGGATCCAGTTCGCAGAGGAGACAGCAGCGCATGTAGTCTGGCTGTGGCGGGCATGTGATTAGAGCTGTACACGGGCGGGTTTGGAATGTCGCTTTCGGGTAATTCGACCAGGGTGTATCTGTACTGAGTTTCGGATTGAAGAGATAGAATAATTTAGCTTGGCTCACTCGCAAATGCCATTTGCACTTTTCCCTGCGTTGCCAAGCTGCCATCAACTCATGGCAAGATAGAGATCGGCTTGTGTCGACATGACCGTGGGTAGCATGTATGAAGATATTCGATACGCCGTTTTTGTTTCCTTAGAGCGAGCATGGGCACCATTCGTTTGATATCATTCCCACAGCCAGCCCGCCATCCACCGAGGTGCAGTTCGCAGTCCACAGTCCAATTTCGCGGCAGTGAACAAGTTCTGACTCTTGCGGGTCATCGTAGCATGTGGTACCAGTGGATGGCTCGAAAGCGTGGCAAAGGCACACAATCGAGCAAGGTCGCCGCGTGGCAATGCGTGGCAGACTGGCAGCAAATTGCGTACCAAGGCAAGCGTCTAGCAGGGTTTCGGTTTCAGGACGGTGTACCAAATTTGTGGGCCGCATGGAAGCCGAAGCTACTTTGACTATATGTTGACATTCCTCCGGCAGTCTTTGATCACGTTGAAGAGTTTCGCCAGATTCGGGGAGGTGAAAGTGGAACCCGGTATGAGCTTCACCATGATGATGAGTTTCCTTCAGCGTTTCCATGGCTCGGCGAGCAATCTTGTGATGCCATCTCGATGAGTCTATAGTATTGATCATCGTCGATTTCTCACAGCAACCCTCGTTCGACTTTCCACAAGTCCAATGCGAGCGCCGGGGTCTCCTTGATCACAGCGTAGACGTCCTGCGTATTCGCCAACTGAGGATGTCTCTTGAAGAGCTGCAACACCACTCCTCTCAGGCCACGATCGGTGTCCACTGTGGTTGAGTAGACACTCTCAATAGCATCGGCGAGCTCGGGTGCGTCGTAGTAGCAGGCTGCTGCGACTTCGAATTTCGTCCTGGCGAGTTGCTTGAGCGATGGTATGTCGTACTTATCCGCGAGAGCGTAGACTTGTGTGTGAAGGATAAGGTGTGATTGCGCCTCTGTGGTGTCAAAATCGCTTTCCTCGTCTTCACTGCTATGATCGGACTGCGGCGGTGGAGTGAAGACACGGCCTTTTGTGGGCGATCGAGAGGACTTGCGTGAGAAGTTCGTGCCATCGGCTGTCTCTTTGGGCGTCGAGACCTTGACGACGGGATAGTAGCCGGCTTGGGCAAGGAGTGGGTCTTCGATCTGCGAAAAGTCGATCTTCTTCAAGGGCTTCTTCCGGAGATCGGAGTAAGCACGATGTCGGAACATGGCCGATGCTACTTGCTCGGCTGGTTCGTTCAGGTAGTCAAGGTGATAGAGATCTACAGATGCCGTCAGCACACGGGACATGCGGCAGGTGCGCAGGAACTCTCATACAGTGTATCATGTGTTCCACGGCATCTTCATCATCTTCACTGAGGTCGATGACTCCAGTCTTTGCCTCGCGAAAAGCGTGCGAGCAGGCCCCATCGAAGAAGCCGCTTCTTGAACAGACGATGGCTCGGTGTACCGCCCACTGCCGAGAGTTGCAGGTAATGGTCAAGTCTGAATATTTTCCGCCAAGATGGAGTCTGTGCTGACAGTAAGAAGCTCGTACGTGATAGCCCACGATTCCACATCGCTACCTACGCAGATAAAGCGTCCAGTAATTCGTTTTGTGCGGACGATCTTCGTGGAGAGGTCGAGGACGTAGACATCGTGCGGTGGGTAGTACTTGATATATGTATAAGCAAGATAATGCGCAGAGCCGTTAGGAGCGGCCTACGCCTGGGGTTCCGGTGCAGTGAGAGCAAAGGCCGGCAAATCTGAGTGCAGGATGCAGCAATCAAGGCCCGAATTCGCACGGGTCGGATGTCGGCGAAGAAGGTCGCCGTCGATTCGTCGCAGTCTGCTGAAGCCGTGAGAATTTGAGTTGATGTTGAGCCAAAGCGGCGCGAGCGACATGCCCAAGTAGATATACACGTATGGCACTTCTATCTTGCGGTAGCACACGTCGAAAAGTAGGAACCATGGCTGGTGTCGTCCATTGTCGAATGATCTGCAGCCCGCGGTTGAACCACCCGCGATTCGCTCGGCGATGCGTGGGCTAGATGCTGTTGATCTTTCCTAGACGCATATCACCCACAGGCCATGTAGTGGCGTACACTTGGGCTGCCAGTGCAGTGCCATCGCAGGGCGTTCTGAGGGTCTGGACCCCTGGACCAGGAATCGCATGCGCCTGCAAGGTTAGGAAAAGTTTCGGCTCGATGTATACATCCTACTTCTCCAAACCCGCCTGCCTTAGTATGAGATCTGCTGCTATGCATCGGACTCCCTGAACATCTCCCTGGACATCGGGTATTCACCATTTGCGCACAACTCAACCGGGTTCTGCAAAAGTCACGAATCAGCATTGAGTGGGATGTATCGCGCTTCCCTGAAGATCAGTATCGTTCAGAGGACAAGGCCATAGGTTAAGACCTGAAAGGCCAAGTCTCGATCCTGCTGGGTTGGCAAGGCGCTGACTGGCTGACTCCCACGGTATGCAGATGTCTAGACTGATACTCTCCTGATATTACTCGCTCGCCGCGTAGCACAATGCTTGAAAATACTTGAGACTTGATGCTGAATCCTAGAGGTGGAGGTGAGAGCGCAGTCCCACGGGTGGTCCGTTGGGTGGTAGGAGCCCTTGCACGGAATGTGGCTGCAGCATGGCTTAAGCCTTACAGACCCGGTGCTACCCTGTCACTACCATGTGGAAGATGCATGTGCAAGGGAACTGCATGTCGGATGGCCTTTCCGAGCGGCATGCTTAAGCACTGTGCTCCGTGTACTAGTCGATAGACACACTCTATCCCGTCACTCTTGGCCATGTTGCGGTAGAATGAAGGCACTCGCGAGGCTCGTTGCGGGGATGTACAACCGCTGCGCACGAGCAATTGGCGATAGAACCACATTCATCGTGCGATGGTGAGCAAAGGCTCGGATTGCACAGCGTGTTCGTGGCTTGCAAGGTCAGATGTCGGCGTCTTTGCTGTTTCAGATCGATGCAGCGACTTCCAGGGCTTCTTGGACGGGGGCAGCATTGCATGCAGGAGCAGAAGGAAACTCATTCGCGGAAGACTCAGAGCTTGAGCTGCAAAGTGATTGAAGCTGAAGACCGCGCGTCCTTGTTGGATGGTCTTGGCTCACCAATCGTTAGGAGGCTGGTCGGAGCAGCATAGAAATGCCACATTGAGACACGCTGCGGGTTATCGCAGCAGAGCTTGAGCGCAGAAGACACTTACTGCCATCAGTCTGCGACGCTGTCAGTTGCGTTGCGCGGCTGAGCAGGCTCACTGACGCCAGTAGTGCGCGGACAAGAAGAGCAATCCGGACCGGCCTCCTTGCGGACAGAACGAGGCCGAGTGGAGCAGACCGGCGAAGACGTTCAAAAATCGGCACACAGCTCATCCGAGTGGTCGACGAGCAGGACGTGGCCGCAGGTCTGGCGCGTTTCGGAGTGTTGGCTTCGCCTGCTCAATCTGCAACCGTGAATGATCATCACTAGGTGCAGTGCTTGGCGCAAGCATGTACATGCCCACCGCGGACGAGTGAGGAAGGTGTTGTTGCTGTTGTAGCTGGAGACCACGTTACGTGGCTTGAAGGCAGTTGTGCAACGATAAGCATCGAGCCGAACCAGATGGAGTGGTCAGATGGATCGGTCAGATGGGTCGTGATTCGCTAGCTCGACCTTTCAGACCAGTACGGTGGAGACTCATAGTTGAAGACCAGCTGGCAGGGTACATGGTGTCGTCGCCCGCGTGGTCTTCCAGGTCTCTTCGCTTGTCTTTGGCGAGGTGCATGGCCGTCAGCAGCCACAGAGGATGAGGCAGCCATCATTTCCTCTGCTTTGCACGGTTTGAATCTCTGCACTCCGTTGACGACTGCGAGTCAGGTGACAGGAATGCGGTCCAGTTCGAGTTGTTGTTGCTCAGTGACGAGGGAAGAAGGACGATGTTGACGAGAGGACGGGACAGATCCATGGATTCCAGTTGGATGACTAAGCCAGATCGGCGTCACAGGGCAGGCACATGAATGTTCCGTCATCCATGGAGCTGGAGAGCTCCACCATCAACATCAACATTTCACCAGAAAGACTTTCACGTCTCACCAACAACTCCCACCAGGCTCCTTGGAATTGGACTCCTCTCGACCTTCGCCACAGTTGACTCCTCCGTCTCGACCGTCGAAAACTCATCGGCTGCCACCAGATATGGCGGGCGACTTCAGACTCTCCGCCACGTTGAAAGGCCATGAAGAAGATGTGAGTCCTCGACGTGGTTGTTCTTTCGTGCGCGCAGTCGTCCAACTTCCTCCACTTGCTTTCATCTCTCCAAGGATTATTCATACCGCCACAGCTGACAGTCCAATGTTCAGGTCCGAGCCATCGTCTTCCCCACCAAACAACATCTCTTCTCCGCCTCACGAGACAACACCGCCCGACAATGGAGCTTGCAGTCTTCACAACCTCCCGCATACGACGACACGATCGCCATTCGAGGACAGAACTGGTTCAATGGCTTAGCATATAGTCCACCAACGAAAGAGCACCCACAAGGCCTGATCGCAACTGGTGGGAGGGAGACATTTGTCTACGTGAAAGAGGTTGGAGCTTCGCCAGATGCGGATCCTCATCGAATGCTTATTGGGCACGCTGGGAACATCTCATGTATGGCCTTCAGCGAGGACGGCAGTAAAATCATCAGTGGAGCATGGGACAGCCAGGTCTTTGTATGGGACATTGAAACAGGCGCTGTGACGGCAGAGCTCTCTGGACACCAAGGACCGGTCTGGGGGATCATGGTGTACGATTCGAAGTTGGTTGTGACTGCATGCGCCGACAAGATGATTCGCATATTTGACATCAGCGGCAAGGCCCTCCACACGATCGAAGGCCATACAGATGTCGTGCGATCATTCTGCAAACTCCCATCGAGCCATTGGTCGGGCGCAGCGTTCGCATCGGCCGGTAATGATGAGGTGGTTCGTCTGTGGACGCTTGAAGGTCTTCAGGTTGCGGCATTGGAAGGACACACGGCCTACATTTACGACCTTGCAATCCTTCCGAACGGTGATATCGTCAGCTCCTCGGAGGACCGAACAGTAAGAGTCTGGAGAGATGGCCAATGCATACAGACAATCACGCATCCTGCGATTAGTATATGGACCGTTGCGGCGTGTCCGGAGACCGGAGACATTGCGAGTGGAGCCAGCGACAAGACGATTCGTGTATTTTCGAGAGATCCTGAACGGCAGGCGGATGCTGAGGTATGTTGCTCTGATCCTCGATAACTCGCGTGATGAGCCGCGAGTCGGGCTTTCGACATCTGCTGTTGTTTGGCGCTGACATATACCCACAGACCGTGGCATCGTTCGAAGAGAGCAATCGCATGTATGCGATCCCCGCGGAGACCGCAAGTCAAGGGCAACCTTTTCAAAAGGAGAATCTTCCAGGCCCAGGTAAGTGCGCTCCGCAGCAATCTCTCCACGCACCCCTCATGATCCCAACCGACTGTTCTGCGGTCCTCATGCCAGTCAGCTGCAGCTGCAGGTGAAGCTCGCGTGCAGTCATTCGAGGGCACTGCGTCAAGGACTTTGCATTGTACGCTTTGTACTGACTGGGATTGATGCAGAGGCGCTGCAAGCACAGGTCGGCCAACGCGATGGACAACAACTTTTCGTTCGCGAGAACGACGGCAGTGTCACAGCACATCTGTGGGCTGCATCGACTGCTCAGTGGAATTTGGTGAGCTCAAAGCCTGGCCCACTTCGCTCACGCACCAGCTGACCAAAATTCTAGATCGGCACCGTTGTGGAAGGCGAAGGCACCGGCACCAGCAAGAAGCTCCACGAGGGCAAAGAGTACGACTATGTTTTTGACATCGACATCGAGGACGGGAAGCCTCCTCTTAAGCTTCCCTACAACCTGACCGAAAGCTCTTGGGATGCTGCTCGGAGGTTTCTGGAGAGAAACGAACTTCCGCTGTCCTACTATGAGCAAGTGGCAAACTGGATCACGGAAAATACACAGGGAGCGCGCCTGGGTCAAGGCTCCGGTCAGGCGGATCAGAACGCACCTCCACAAGCACAGGATCCATGGGGAAGCGATCGGAGGTATCGTCCTGGAGACGCGCCCTCCTCGTACGCTCCTCGCAAGCTGCCACAGCGAAGCTACATCGGCATTGTGGAGGGTAATCCCACGAACGCAATCAACATCATTTCACAAAAGTCCGAATCTGACGAACTATCACCGGAACAAAGCCTTTCGTCGAGCGACTTGACCGCCCTGAAAGAGCTGCCACCTCAATTACAGAACAAGCAAGACCCAAAACCTACACGAGACCAGATCAATGCCCTTCTCAAAGTTGCAACACAGGGCCCGGTCAAGAGCAGAGTTCCCGCTGTTGGTGTCCTTGCCGTGTTGGCCGTCTCGCCTGATTTCGCGAGCGCGACATCTGCAGCTGGCAAGACCATCATCGACATTATTGCGGCAGCAGGGCTTCTCGAGCCCCGCCAAGAAACGCCCAATAACGCTGTGCACACCATCCGTCTTCTCGTCAACCTCTTCAAAAACGCACCGGGCACAAAGACCGTCCACGAAAACTTCGAGCAAGTTCTCCGACTTGTCCGACCCTTCGCATCCGAACCCGAGTCGCCGGCTCAAGTCAAAGCACTCGCCACCCTCTACCTCAACTACTCCGTCCTCCTCACCTCTACCACGCTTGCCACCGATCGCGAGGCTCGCGCAAAAGTCCTCGTTACCGACATCGCTGTCATGCTAGAGAGCGACAGTCCTCACGCAGCAGATGTCGACGCTGTGTTCCGGACATTGTCCGCGTTGGGCACTCTCTTGTCGGTTAGCGACGCATTCAAGCAGTCACTGAAGGGTGGAATCTCGGGAACTCTGCACTTTGCAAGCGCGAAGCCGGAGGCTCAGTTTCCAAATACGAAGGAAATGATTCAGGAGATCCGGGATCAGCTGAGATGATAGGCAGCATACGGTCGGATGGTTAGCATCGCATCGCATCGCGTAGATGTTACACGACAACATAGAGAGAGCATGACAAAGTATGAAGGCCTTGTTCTCCATGCTTCTGGCAACGAAAACTTTGCCGCTGGCTGTTGATTCGGCTCAGAACTCGTGACTGTGCGTTCATCAGGGCTGTTCGGCTACGGTCGACCTCATTCTCGCACTATTCTCTCCTTTCCACAACCCTTTGCCATCCACGCAGATGTCCTCAAGTCTCTCTCACCTCCGTCTCCGCTTTCTCACTTCTCACACTCCTCCTTCTACCACCCTCGGTATTTTCATAAGCAATCAACAACTCGCCCTTCTTGCCGTACCGTCTCGGCATCTCTCTAGCCACTTTGACCACGTCCAGGGTGCCCTTCAGCCCCGAGACCTTGTGAAACACGTCGTCAATTTCTTCAAGGGACCGATATGCTGTTTCTGGGTAGAAGTAGTAGACGGACGGGACGATGAAGGCATTGATGACGGCGAAGACTGTGCCGGTCTATTAGTAGGTGACAAAAGTGGCGGGCTGGAACCTGTGCGAGCGGTAGAAAGCGAGATGGACGTACTTGTATAGGTGTGGTGCCCGATGTTAGCAAAGGCCACGGGCGTGACCATCACGACCATGAACTGAGGAAATCGTTAGCAGGATGGCGAAGTCATTCGACAGGATCGACTGACGTTGAACGCCCAGTTCGCAGTCGTGGAGATGGCGTTGGCCGGAGCACGAATGCTTAGAGGCGTGATCTCAGCAGGGTAGAGCCCTGAAGTACTCATCAGCACAGTCCGCGAGAACAATCTCCACGTTGCCAGACGTACAAGTCATCCCCAACCATCCCACCGCGAAGAAGCTGTTGAACACGAACAAGAATACAGCAGCCGCGATGCCATACTGGGCACTATTTGGCTCGCCGGCTTGGACGGAAGTCGTCCCAGACAGGATAGCCATGGAGGCAGCTTGACCCGCTGCACCGAAGAGCATCAGCCCGCGGCGGCCGAAGCGTTCAATGGTGAAGATGGCGATCCAGGAGGCGATAAACTTCGAGGTCATAGTCAGCGGGAGAAAGTAGGGAGGTTCGGCGAGCGACGTACGTATTCTGTTCCGTTCAGAGCTGCGAGAAGGCGACTCATGAATGGCGATACTGTGGTCCGGTCAGCTTATTCTACACAGGCGAATGGACGACAGAGCTCACATCCTATGTTGTTCTCGAAGATAGAAGCCGCGTAATAAGTTATGATATTAATCCCTGCACTCACACTCACACATCAGCCTCTATTGTACTAGAGCTATCAGCTGTCCAACTCACCCGAAATTTGCTGAAACATCTGGTTGACATAGGCCAGAATGGTTCGATGCAAGTTTCTGTTCTTGTTGAGCTTGAAGCAGTCCTGGAATCGACCTTGCGCCATTTCAAAGACGGTGTCTTTGACGGCATTGAACTCGATTTGGATCTTGGGATCCTCTTCGGTGGTGTCGCTCAGGGCGCAGAGGACTTCGAGAGCTTCGTCTTCGCGGCCTTTGAGGACGAGCCTGTTTTGTCGTTAGCCATAGCAGCCACATCGTGGATATTCATCGTCATACCAGCGAGGCGATTCTGGCAGTCCGGGTATCAAGCAGACGATGGCGATAGCTAAGATGATTTGAAAGGCGATAGGAAATCTCCAGGAGATCTCCGAGGGTTCCAAGAATGAAAAGCCAAGGTCGAGCCAATAGCTAAGCATGACACCAAAGACGATGAGCGAGCCTTCAATCATGACCATTTGCCCTCTGCGATGGCTCTTCGACGTTTCGGATTGCCAAGTTGGAACGGTGCTGGTGTTCATCCCTGTTCTTGTTAGCCATGCCGACTGTAGCACATCTTTCAGCAGAGCTTTACCGTTGCCAAAACCAGTGAGGAGTCGGGAGATGATCAATTGAGTGAGGCTCATCGAAGCCGCCTGAATTGCCGCGCCTACAATCATGATGCCGCTGCCGACGATGATTGTCTTCTTGCGGCCAAGCATGTTGCCAAGCCAGATGGTTCCGACCTGGACCGTGGTCAGTCTTCCTGTTCAATGTGCGAGTTGATATGTTCATACCGCTCCGAAGAAGCATCCCAAGGTATAAGCGCCGACCGTGATCCCTTATACTAGGTCAGTTCGGCCGCTTTGTCTGCTGAGGCCGGTCGTCTACCTTGAATGTTGGACACATAGCTCGCCGTCTGCCCTGCGGGCGGATTCTGCGTGTCGATCTCCGGAAAGACTTTGAGGAAAGAAGGCAGCGTCAACAGTCCTCCCATGACACCCTGTTCGCCGGATCAATGAATGCCATTCCTCTCGGATTATTGGAGATTTTGCAGGACTCACCTGGTCGTATCCGAACAAGGCAAAGTCGATGCCCGCCACCACGGCGATAGCAACATTGAGGCGTGTGCCTCTCAGGCCGTAGAACTTCTGCATCCTGGAATGGCCGCAAGAGCTCTCGTATGTGCGAGAAGACGATCTGTTGAAGGAAATGATTGACCCAGGACGACACGAAATCTGCCCTACCTTCGTTACACCGATACAGTATCCGATGGCACCTCCATCGTGCTAGACGGCATGCTCTTTCTGTCATTCCGAGGAAGATCATCGGCGGAGTGGAGAAGAGAGGTGCGTGACGGATCGAAATGGGTCTCGCTCGACGAATGTGAACGAATGGACCTTTCGACTTCCGAGGCCGGTCTGGAGTAACGAACAATGGAAAGCGGAGAATCAGCAGGGGTGTTTACCCGTGGAGTACCCTGGCGGTTTATCCATTGCTTTCGGATCCGTAGCGGAGACATCGTCCAGAGGCACTGCCTCGCTTGAGCGCCCGCGCCCGGCATGTTGTTGGTCGGAGGCAGCGGTGATGTAGAGGGCGACATGTGCCAGTTGTTGTTGTTATTGTCGCGTGTATGTAGATGACCCGGGCATGTCGACCATGATGACAACACAGACCGTGGAGCTCGAGACGAGCGCAGATGGCGTCGAAGCATCCTTCATGTGTGATGGTCGGCAAATCTGGAGAGACTGTCGTGGATCGGATCCCGACGACGAACAAAACTCCGCCGGTCAGGATCCACGTACCTACCTCGACCAGGGCACCCGATCTACCTGCTATCTAAGTTACGGGGAACAGCAGAGATTCTCCCATACAATTCTTCTTCACTCGTCCGAAGTGTGACCGCGCCTGGATCTCGTTCTCAAGGTGGGTTCGTCACGGTATGGACTGCACAGGCAAAATGAGAAACGCAGAGACTGTGCCTTGTCAACACGACGGCTGCAATGAGTCGTTCGTATCTTCACTCGCCAAATCGTATCACCGCACAAACATGCACGAGTAAGAGCCGGTCCTATGCACAGCTTGCCCGCCCGATCAACAACACGTCCTGTACGACACCAAATACAAGCTGGGCTACTATCAAGTGATTGGCCATCCTATGCAAGAGCTCCTATGCCCGATCGAAAGCCGTTGCCACAAAGAACCGTTCGCATCTCTCCTCCTGCTCCGCGGACATCTCCATCGGGACCACTAGATTCCCTTGCAGTCTCAACAGATGGATGATCTTGCCGCGCTCCCTCCGCACCAGTACCTCGACTATCGTTGTCCTTTGCCTCAATGCGATGGCAGGGAGCCATTTGCCGACGCTCAGTCGCTCCGCAGACACCTGGCCGGATAGGAGCACGAATTTGACCAAGGCGACATCGAATCGCTGCGTCCGAGGAAGGAGTTTAAGAACCCGCGGGCGAAGCATGAAGTATATTGCCCAGAACCTAAGTGTATCGGCACGGAGCCATTCCTGGACAAGACGAAGCTGCGACAGCACTTAACAGGTCCAGAACACAAGCTCTTACCGGACATCGTTGACGGCATGTTGGGCGTCGCTGTACCTCGCCCGAGGGCGGGACCACTCTTCGATCTTCACTGCCTCCAGCCCGAGTGTGTCGGCAAAGAAGCATTCGACGACAAGACCAAGCTCCGCAACAATCTTTCGAGCGAAGCACATCGTCTCCCTCCTCTCCGGTCAATCCGTTCAGCACTCATCAGGACATTTCATCAGCGACACGCCCGTACACCTGTACGGGCGTGTACGGCTTGCACCACAGCTGCGACTTGTTCAATTGAATGGACAAGCTTTCATCGCACTGGGCCATCATGCGTTCTCATGTGCATGTATGTACATGACTCAGTTTTCCAATTCCAATTCCACTGCCGCCCATACTTCTTTCTTGCTTATGTAAGGCGGTGAGAGCTCCACTGTCCACTTGGTTCCCTCACGGTTTCCTCGGCCCCAGATTGCGACGTCTCGAACACAATCGTCTCAAACGTCGGGCATTTCCATATAGCCGTCGAACAGGCGACATTCACGTCCGGGATGGGTGTGTGTATCATCTCGACAACCATGCCGTGCGACGTCCTGTATCCGCTCCTGGACCGGCCATGAATCCATCAAAGCGCATCACTGATCAGCATCCATGCGAGGTTGAAGGCTATTCAGTACAGCTCGGGCTCGGGCAACGTGGAAGTCGTTGAGCGGTCAACGGTCATGCCTCTGAGAGATCCACATCGCCTACATAAGGGTCCAAGAATGGCGGAGGGCTGACTAGCATGTTCCCTGCGGGATTGATGTGGTCCCAGATTGAGGGTCGCACTCGAGGTCGTGCGACCTGTATAAGTGCAACGGAGCCCCGCTGGACAACCTGTGGACACTCACTGTCCCTAATTTGCGAAGATCAAAAACAATGCTCGGTGTGCTTCTCACGGCGTCGCTCTTCAGTTTGGTTCGCACTCAAGCGCACGACTCAGGATGTGAGGACTGGACGCCATATAAATTCCGCACGCCTTGCTGCTATCAACTCGAGGACCTCCTCCCAGATCGCATTTCCTATCCGGACAGCAGCACATTCAACACATCTCTGAGTAGCTACTACAGCAATACGGCCGGAGAACTCAGACCGAGCTGCATCCTTCGTCCTCAAAGCACGGATGACGTCGCCACTGCCGTGCGATTGCTCAGCTCACAACTCTCTGCATCGGAACCAGATGTCGGCGACTGTCGATTCGCAGTCCGCGGTGGAGGCCACACGGCATGGAGAGGATCCAACAACATTGAAGGCGGCGTGACGATCGACCTGGGATCGCTGAACGATATCAGCCTATCACCAGACCACAGCGTCGTGACATTTGGAGGTGGAAACACGTGGGACAAAGTCTACAAGTACATTGAGCCCTACGGACTTGCAACTCATGGCGGACGAGTCACCGGCGTCGGTGTGGGAGGTCTCACCCTCGGCGGCGGCATCAGCTTTTACTCCTCGAGGTACGGCTTCGTCTGCGATAATCTGGAGTCCGTGGAGCTGGTCATGGCCGATGGCAAAGTTGTCAATGTTTCTCAGACCAACTACCCGGACCTCTTCCGCGCACTCAAGGGCGGTACGAGCAATTATGGAATTGCCACCCATTTCCGCATGAACACCTTTCAAGGTGGAGACTTCTGGGGAGGTCAGGTCTTTTACAACATGTCCACGGCCGATAAGCAACTTGAGGCGGTGTCTAGATTGGCCGACAGCAAGGACTACGATCCCTACGGGCAAGTGATTCAGTCCTACGTCTGGACACCGAACATGACGCTCGTTTCCACTGTCTTTACATATACGAAAGTGCCGGCTTCGAACTCTGTTCCCGAATTCTTGGCTGAAATGGTCAAGATCCCGAGCTTTGGTATGGTGTCTAGTCATCTGCATCCAATTCATAGCTAATCCTCTACCACAGCAAACACCACCCGCGTCGCCCCTTACTCCTCCTTCACCGACGAGCTGGGCAACGCATACGTCGCACCTCGAGTCATCTTCGCGACCATGACTTTCCGCGCCTCGGAATCATTCGCCAAGCAGCTCTACAAGCTCGTCGACGCATATGCCGCGAAACTACTCCCTCCGACAATCCGTGGTTTCCAGACCGCCATCACGCTTCAACCTCTTCCGCAAATTCTAACGTCAAAGGGCACCAAGAATGGAGGCAATGTCCTTGGCTTCACTCCAGAAGACGGCAATGTTGTCAACGCCATTTTGACGACCTACTGGGATGATGCCGCCGACGATGATAGGGTGCAGGGGGAGTCGGAGCGACTGATTGACGAAGCTCAGAAGATGGCAAAGGAAGCAAAGGTCAACATCCGAGCGCTTTATTTGAATTACGCGGCGAAGTGGCAGGATCCTATTGGCGGGTATGGAGAGGATGAGGTGCAGTTTTTGAAGGAGATGAGTACGAAGTACGATCCCAATGGGGTTTTCCAGAAGGGTATTCCGGGTGGATACAAGGTCTTTGGGAAGAATGGATCGGGTTGAAGGATAATGAGGATTTATGAGGAGACCTTGACTTCCAGAGTTGGTATGGTCAGAAACGACAGCATTCAAGAACATCTGGAGACAGACTGCACTGATGTTTTGTGTACGCATCTAGAGACTGCAGGACGTTTTCTCCGAGAAGTATCATATGGAGAAATCTTCCATTGTTCCGCCATGCGTGTCCAGTTCTCAAGGTATCCACTTGCCGACGTGCGCATCCAGACTCTCTTCGCTCAATCCTGCGACAACGAGCAGCAGCACGAGCTATCGTCTCCGCTCGGTCTGCGAGTGAGGCTCCATGCACATCTTGGGCTCAAATCGTGACCTTGCAACTGGCTGCTTACCAGACCGCAGCAGCTGTAGTCCTCAGAGTTGAAGTCAAGAACAACGATGCAGTGCAAGCACGCACAAGTCCAAGACGTCCACGTCCAATTTCTCAACGCTGACTTCACAATGCAGAAAGAAGCTTACCGTAACTCTTCAGATCGACCGTCGGTTGTACGGCAGGGCTTCGATCGATCACATTTCTATCAGGACTTTCAGAACAGTCAGAACAAGACTAATTCACTCCATTGGTGCCTCTCGTCTCTCCACGTCCACGAACTGCAGCCTCAGGCTTAACAAGCATGACTCAGCTGATAGTTTGATTGTGGGGACCTGCAGACAGCCGCTAGCGAGTATAAGTATTTTCTTTCGCCGTCGAGCCTTCCACTTCTTTTCCCTTCGCTCTTTAGCTCTCTTTGCCTTTTGGCTTAGGTATGTCACACATCCAACACTCTTCTCTCTCTCAGGATCCAGCTAACACCATTCAGATCAAGTGTAGTATCTGGTATGCACCTTCCCAATTCAGCGCGCCGTGGGTCGCTCCTTCCTCCTTCCTCGCTAACATCTCTGGCTGACGCGAACTACTTTTTTTTTTCATCTGTCTCTTTGCCATCTGGCAAGGCGCAGGAGAAGAATTTTCTCTTGCTTTTGTGTGTGTGCGTGTGTGTGCTGTGCGGCGTGTCTTGGCTGCGCAGCACTGAGGATATCGTCTTCCTGTCCGCCGCAACTGCTCGCCTACTCGCCCACGCTGACCGAGGACAGGTATTATCAACATGACCGCCCATGGCGAACAATCGAAGCGTCGCCCGCAGCATTCAGCATCGACAATGTTGGTCCACACGAGAGCCATCGAGGCTGCGCCTGACACCATAACTACTACGCACGCAATCGTCTCCTCTACTACCTCTCCACCGACGTGGCACGAACCACCACCGCTTCGACGGCAAAGCTACTTTTCACGATACGAAGTGCGGGAACATGAGAGAACATTCGAGACAAACAGAACCATGAGGCAGACAGAAATGAGGACGAGGAGGATTGGCACACAAAGCGTTGGAGAAGATCAGAGCGGAATCCGCAGATGGGAGTTTGCAATGCGGCCGGAGAAGGCTCATGATATTGCCATGCGTCCATGTAAGGTGGAATCCTGTGTCTCATTCAAACACTTTCTCAAGAGTCGTAAAAAAACACCTCAAGAGAGTGGCTTTCCTTCTTCAGCTGCTCGGTCTTGTTTGCGTCGTCGATTCACCAGTCTACGTGCGCAACGTCTTCTGGCTTCCTGATATCGGACAGCATCTAGCGCCACGGACACATGGAATGGTCTTCACGTATAGTAGCTGCCTGAGGGAATTCACCTACATGACAGTCACATGAAAAACTTGGCGCCAGTCGCCGTCTCTTCGCTCTCGCCAGTCACTTCACCAGCCTCCGCCGAACAGCACTCTCTCCCGTCCATCCACCTTGAACCACCAAGCTCGCCTCCACCACCTCAGTACTTTGAACACCACGCTGCCCAACATGAATCAATTCCCCACCTACTCCGACGGCGACGTCAAGGTCATCATCAGCTCTGGCCGACACTATCAGCTCCACTCGAACTTCCTCCGCAACAGCAGCCCAGTGCTGCGCAACCTCCTCCAAGACAAGAACGCCGCCGACCTCTCCTCCAAGGCCATCAAAAAGAATGCCGTGCGGTTCCAACTCACCCTTACACCAAACAAACGCCGCCGTGACGACGCCGATATCAAACACGTCTTCGCTCTCACCGAGCTCGACCGCAACGGCCGCGCGATCGGAGGCAGCACAGCCTCCATCGTTGAGTCTGAGAATGGCCGTGCAATCGAACCCAACTTCCTCGCCTTCGACAGGATCCTGCGCGCATTCTACAATCAGGGCTTCGACTTCGGCGATGCGCAGGAAGACCACATGACTGATCTTCTGAACGCTGCTCTCGAGACCATTGCCGCAGCAGAGTACCTCAAATGCGTGAGTCGAGCCAAAGCGCCTCATCAAACCCCTCAGCTAACACTTCCTCTCAGGTCCACGTCATCTCGGGCCCGATCGAAGCAACTCTCCTCAGCACCGGCCAAAGCCTCCAGCGCGCCCTCTCCCTCTACCCACCGGCATGGCTCATGTTCGCCGAGCGCATCAAGTCCCGCGCGATCTTCAAGCAAGCTCTCATCCATGGTACCGGCCAATACAACATGCCTGTCGTGCAAAACGCCATCGCAGACGGCAGTCTCTCCGACTCGATCATTGCCGTGCTGGAGAAGAAAGCCCAAGCGGTCGTCAATGGTGTGGCTCAGGCACAGCGCTGTATGGCGTCCTACTACCCAGCTGCGCTGATGCGGGAGAAGACCATCGGCAGGGTGGATCGCGACAATATCGGCCGCGCAGACTATGGCAATGACATCCTCATGTGGATCGCACTGTGTGTCTTTCGCCACTGGCTGTCCGATCAGCTGGCGGCAGATCACACGCACCATGCGCCGGATATGGGATACCAGCTCATGTCGATCGTCAATCAGGGTGGGAATGCGTATCTCTCAAGACAGGTGCTGCAGCATCAATTCCATGCGAGGTTTCCGATGAGTCCGAAGGGAATGGCGTGCGTGGAGCATCGGCTGATGGAGATCAAGAACAATGTTGCGCAGTGGGCCGCTGTAAGTTTGATCCGCTGAGATGAGGCATCTCTGGATGACACTGACTGCATTCTAGCCTCTCATGGTGGACGACACCGAACTCGACACCACCCGCTACCCCGTCAAACACTACACCCACATCCGAGTCGACGTCGAGGACTACCCTTGGGCCGCAGCCGAAGTCGCCGCTCAAGCAGCGACCGCAGCAGGTGGCACAGCGCCGGTTGACGATGCACCAGAGTTGGATGAAGAGGAAGAAGTCTTTTTGGAGTCGAGCGATTCGGAGATGGGTGAGAATGCAGGTTCGGAGGATGTTGACGGGGAGGATGACATCGGCGATGAGGATGCGATGGAGACTTGAGGCACTGTTTTGTTTGCGGAGGCAGCATGTTTCGGGATGCTGCTTTTGGTTGCACGGTTGGACGAAGGGAATCAGGCTGGATACGTGCGTGAGTAGTGTTAGTACGAAGTGCTGCCACAAAGAACTCATTCGGATTTGCGAAGTATATTCCAATAGACTCTGAAACGTCAAGTCAGCGTTGGCTATTGAAACATTCCGCGGTGCGCACGTCGCCAAACCGTTCGTTGCATCATTGTCGCTGACCTAAATGTGCTCAGCATCAGAGCAATGCGACCTGGAAAGGCTGGCAGCTCTCAACGAAAGGACGTACTTTGAGCACGGGATGTCCATCAAGCACAATTTGAGAATGCCGTCTAGACCAGTGGAGGTGCCAACATCGCCGATGAGCAGATCCTCGCAATTCAAGCGACTCGAAGCCAGAAGCAAGGTAACCTCGCTAAACCGATGTCGAAGAGCGGCACAGCAAGATGGCTGAGCGATTGACAGTTGGCATGGCGTTCACCTTTGCTCGAACGTGCGGGCGCACACCGGCAGCATCTGGATGTCGTCGTTCAGCCATCTCAAATTCAGCCATCCCTTTCTTGCCGTCGGCAGGCATTGCCATGCGAAAGTCGGCGGGTGATCTGGCAGGCCTGGCCATCGCATAGTCTTAACCAACCTCCGCATTACACTCACCGGTTCCTCACGACATGTCTGAGCTGCGTGTAGGAGTAAAACTACTCTGGTGGGAACAAGACTCATCGACGCTCTCGTCTGGCGACGGCGCCGCAGCTGTCAGGAGCAAGGGCTGGGGAAAATGAAGATTGCAGCCCTCGAATTTTGGCCTCCTTCTTTCAGTCCTGAGAACTTCCGCAGAAGAGCATCTGGAGACCCAAAGGTTCCACACGTAATAGAGAAGACTCCGCTGTTGATGATAATGCGAAAATCGGAGCTATGAAGTGTTGTGGTGATTGATGGTATCGTTGTTGCTGCGAGAGCTTGGTTGGAAGGGCGGCAACGACTTATTTCATCAGCCCTCGGAGCGTGCTGGGCAAGAAAGCCACGGGAGCCGGAACGACGAAGAGCCCGTTTGACATGCGTAGACCTCCGCAGACAGCAGCGGAGATGGCGGGTCGGAACAAGCTCCTGTCATCTTCGTTGATCGCCTGCCATGTCAAAGTCAAAGCGCACTGGCCGCTATTCTTGCCATGCGTTCGCCACCAGGCTGGGTAATTGCAGTCCCACAAGTTGTGACAGCTGCGGGGTTGATCGAGGTGGTTGGGACAACGGAACACATTGCGGTGAGAGCTCGTCGGTCGGATATCGTTCGCTCATGCAAGCAATCCCTCGAACGCGCGGACTGCCTTATTCCAGGCTTCGGAGTCGACGTCCTTCCACTTGCGGATGGCTTGTACACCGTCCAGGTCCTCTTGCATCCGCTTCACATTGGTCGTCCCGTTCAGCACGCTCGCATTGCCCAGCCCAAGCACCAGTGCGTACAGTGCGACCGGTCGATGCACCCCCGCTGCCTGTGCAACACTGCCCACAACGTCTGATTTCATCAAATGAGGATTGGCAGTCAGGGTCCAGAAACTCTGATACGTGATGTCCTTTTCACGACAAAAGACCCTGATGTCTGCGTCATAGCCGGAATCTCTGTAGAAGCGATTCTGCAACACCGTCGGTTTGATCGTCGCAAAATCATACAGTTGCCGCAGCACAGACAATGAGTAGACATTTGACACGCCGATGGTCCGCACCGAGACCGGAACGTGCGTCTCCATCGCAGTCCACGCCTGTGAGGTCTCGATAAAGGACGGGAAAGGCGAATGCAGCACCAGACAGTCAATATAAGCCGTCTGGTCCGGATCTTTGGAGTGTTTCAGGTTTCGGAGCGAAGATTTGACGGAGGCGTGAATCTGCTCTGCAACGGAGAGGGAAGGGTCGTAGGGCAGGTCCGAAGGGTCTTGACCGTGGATGGGCGTGAACTTTGTCTGTATGTACAGATCCTCGCGAGTCAATTTGCCGGGGTGGTGCTCGAGGACATCGCGGATGCCGTCACCGACCAGGTCTTCTCGATAGTGCTTTGGCTGCGCGGCTGTGTCCACACCGCGGAAGCCGGCGAGGAGACCTTGTTTGACGAGGTCGCGTGTCTCGGTCTTCTTCCATGCCGTCCCATATAGGAGGGACGGGATGGTCTTGAGTGTCTTGACGGAGGTCATGGTAGGCGATTGCTGTATGTTCGCGGCTCGCCAAACGCTTCGTGGTCCATCAACGCTCGACCGCCGTCATCTCGTCGATTGGTGAGTCGGCTCACAGGGGGAGTGCTTGTACTGAGGTAGGAGGGAATGCAGGTCTGAGGAGGAATGATGTCGTTGTCGCAGGGAAGATGACATCAGCAGAGGGTGGACGGAAAAGGAAAAGCATTGGTATTGCGGAAGGCGCTAGGGTTATGTGTGGTTAAGCGAGCATGGCTTCCCCGTCGTGCTACAGTACCTCGTCTCCAGGAGAGTGCGCAACGAAGATCCCACCAGACGCACGTCCTCCATCTCTGCATCTGTCAAGGCCCTCGTGTCGCACCGAGAAATCGACGTCACCGTCATGAATTGCCTGCCGTGTTTCAACCAATGTCATGGCCCGCGATGCCGAGTCGGACCCTTTGTGAGGGGCACGAACATCGCAAACGGCCTGCACTGGAGACGACCTGGTGCAAACATGAACAACATCTCGCATCCGGACAGGCAACGCAATGCCAAGTACAAGTCCGATCACTTCACACCGCTGGATTGGGTATACCGTGCATGCGGCAACACGCACCTGGAGGCGTCCGCCATTCCCGCATACTCGGACCTCCTCCATCATCAATGCCAGCCACCGCAGACCTGTCAAAAGTCCTCGTCAAACGACCAGCGCCTTGCCGGCGGGTTCGTCGCGGGTATTCTGAGGCCCGTGTAGCGTCATTGCGCTTGTCGCGTGTCAAGCACAGATGAAATACGGTCCCTCAGTCTGCCGCCCATATCCCAGTCAAAATGGGACAGCCTTGCTAAAATTGTCAGCCACCACCTGGTACACCCCGGTTCTGCGACGCCCTCATGTCTGCCTTCCCTACCGATTCCGACCTTTGGCCCATGATCGAGGACCGGTGTGCAGGGCGCTTCATAACTCCATGAATAAGTGTGGCAGAGCGATGTCCTCCCGAACCTCCCTGGTCCCTCTCGCGGCGTCTCAATGTGGCAGGTATGCGTTCATGGACCCAGTCTGCAACGAGCGAAATCTCGTGAGCCTCCTTCCATTTGACCAGCCATCCAGTCCCATTTACATATTACCCGTCAAATCACCTGTCACTGCCTTCGTTCGGTCATAGTTGAGTTTCTGTTGTTTCAAAAATGCATCGCTCGACTCGCTCTTCAGGAGCACTTCCTCCCAATATTTTTCCTGCCGTACATACTTCCTCCTCCCAGCCTCCAATTTCATCCACAATGGCCCAACCACACCTACCCACATCGACCTACGTGCCTGACCGAGCACCTCCTCCTCTCCCCGAAGGAGAGAACACATCCTTCGACGACGGTCCTGGCCTTGAGAAGTCTTCCACTTTCGAGACCGCGACGCCGGTGTCGATGAACCGGTCGAGATCCAACACCTTCAACCGAGAACGAAAGCAAAGCAACGCAGCATCCATGATGGAGGGCTCCCACTTTGGACCACAAGTCGACTTTGACCTTGGAGACGACGTCGCTTCCAATGCACCTGCGCCGCAACGGAATCCTTCTCGCCAGCAAATGATGCGCTACCCAGGGCCCTCGACACCCAGCGAATTCGGCGGTTTCGGACACGACGACCCAGACGCCAAGCAATGGCCACGACCGCCTTACGATTATGGCGTCCCAATGCGAGCACCGTCCACGGCACGATCTTATTGGGGTGAAGAGCCACCCTACTACAACCGACCATACAACCGCCGCATGACTTCGGTGAGAGAGTCGGATGAGTGGCACGGAGGAGGCGGTCGAGGTCCACCACGACCTCCCCGCAGCAATCGATACCATTCGTACGACGATGACGATAGCGACGATCATCGTCTTCGCAGACCTCGCAAGAAGCCAAGTGTGCGTTCGGATCGCTCTACGCCGCCGCCGGAGGTCGTCATGCGACTTCCCTTCACCACCTGGATGAATGGATCTATCAAGGGCCGTGAGTACTTGGACATGCTATTTACAGAGACGACCTCAGCTGACACCACGACCAGACTTCGTCGCCGCAATTGGTGAATTCATGGGCACGACCATGTTTCTGTTCTTCGCATTTGCCGGAACACAAGTCGCCAACATCGGCGCGGAAAGCAACGATGCGCAAACGACAACCAACGCAGATACTGGTTTCAGTCCCATCGTGCTGCTCTACATTGCGCTCTCCTTCGGTTTCAGTCTGATGACCAACGTGTGGATCTTCTTCCGAATTTCAGGTGGAATGTGAGTCTATGGAGACAAATTTCGCTACAACGAAGTCCTTGCTGACAAAAACTCAGGTTCAACCCAGCTGTGACGCTCGCCATGGTGATGGTCAAGGCCGTCACCATCGTTCGTGGCCTTCTCCTCGTGGCCTCACAACTCCTCGGCGCCATCTTCGCCTCCTATGTGGTGTCAGTCCTCTTCCCGACGACTTTCAACGTGCGAACCACGCTGTCCAAGGGAACATCCGTTACCCGAGGTGTCTTTGTACGTTTTACTACATTCACTTTATCGCCAAAAGAGAAGACACTGACCATCAACCCAACAGATCGAAGCAATGCTCACCGCCGAGCTCATCTTTGCCATCTACATGTTGGCCAACGAAAAGCACAAGGCCACGTTCATGGCTCCCATCGGTATCGGCATGGCGCTGTTCATCGCCGAGATGGTCGGTGTATACTACACTGGTGGTTCTCTCAACCCAGCACGGTCGTTCGGACCTTGCGTCGTCTCTGGTGTTTGGGACGCCGAACATTGGATCTACTGTGAGCCGACCCTTCTGTCCATCTCTTAATTACTTGAGTACTGACGAAACATCACAGGGCTCGGACCAGCATGTGGTGCCGTACTCGCATGGGGTTTCTACCGCGTCATCAAGATGCTAGAGTACGAAATGGCCAACCCAGGACAAGAAGCATCGAGCAAGCACGAAGCCGCCGCCGAGCAAGAAGCGGTCGAGGCCGACTTGGCCGACATGACGCCGAAGAAGGAGGAAGTATGAGAGTCTTGATCGAGGTGGTCGAAAGGGGGGTGATGATGCAGACGCGACAAACATGGACAATGTTTAATGAGGAGATTATATTAATGATGGGGATGAATTGGATGAATTTCCTTAGAGCTGAAGAGGTTTTCTCGCCAAAAGGCCTGGCGACAGGTGATGGGGTGGTTTGCAGGTCATTGAGTCCACTGGTTGGCATTTGGGATGGGAACATTGGGCGGGCGCTTTGTATGGCGTCTTGTGTATATATGTTCAATTACCTCTTTGACATATGGTTTCTTCTTCTTGATTCGTACTTGTTGGTTGCTTGAGCCTCTTCGCATCTTGTGCACTGTCGCGCAGACCGTCTGTCGGTATGTCGAAGAAAACAGCGATCTTCTGCCTGAGAACCACGCCATACTCCTAGACCACATCTGACACGCATGCTGAAGGCGCGAGAAGAATTTGCTGGTCTTATTGATGAGTATCTGCTCATCAGTCTGGGAAGGAATTTGTCCAGCGCACCACACGCCTCGCTGCGGGTACAAACCCCAGCAGATGGCACAATCAAAACGCCTCCAACGCCTTGCTAAAACCATAACAATATCCATCCACATCAATAGTCATCAAACTCCAAATGTTTCCTCCTCTCCTCCGCCTCCTCCCTCGCCATCTGATAATCATCATCATCCACCACACTCCCATCCTCCCACAACTTCTCAAACTCCGCGTCCACGGCCAACCCACCCATCGAATGCTGCTGTTGCGCAATCGCCCAAATTCCCTCTCTCGCCCGTTTATGCCTCTCCCGGTCCTCCTCAATCCTCTGCTCAATCTGCCTCTTATCCAACCTGATGCCCGGATTGAACATGCCCGATCCCATCCCGCCCGCTTCCCTCGCCATTGACTGCGGTGTGTTCCTCACCGCTGTATCCGCCGTCGCGTCTACCACTTTATCTCTCCGCGGTGAAGCTTCCACCGCACCACTATCCCTGCCCACAATGCACTCTTCCAACTCCACCACCGTCTGCGGCTGCAAAAACGTCCTCTCCCGCAATATCCCCAACACCTTCCTCACGACCTTCACATTCGCCGCTCCGCTCCCATCATCCGGCGCCACGAGATCGATGATCCGCAAAATATCCCTCTCCATCATGCGAATGTATCCGATTTCTCCTTGCGCTTTCGCCGTGTCGCATAGTGCGGGCAGGAAATACATGATATTCGCGCGGTTGTTCATGTTGTTGCGCTCGAGCTGTTCGAGGATGCAGGAGTGGAGGTCGTCGCTGAACTCGGAGTGTCGGAGGGCGTAGTTGGCGGCTTTGTGGGCGGAGGAGGTGGAGGCGTTGAGGTGTTGGAGTTGGGAGGTGAAGCGCATGCGCACTTCGAAGGGGTCGGCCATGGTTGGAGAAGATGAATCGGGTTGGCGCGGAAGGTCTTGGAGAGAGGATGTTTGTTCAACTTTTGGTGTGACTTCAGCAACTTGAGGATGTATCGCTGGCGTGGGGGCGGAATTTCTTAACTCCGACAGCGCCGACGTCTGTATTTCTCTCCCTGACTTCATGGCTGCTTCCTCTCTGCAATGAACAATAAGGTATCCTCTGACTTTTCGCATCCACCATCCTCTCGGCCTACATCTCATCGTGCGCAACATGTCGCCATCAATATCTATACTGCAGACACTCCTGACACCTGAAGTGTCCGCAGATGGCACATCTCTCCGGCGTCAAGATCGGATTGTTCGTTTCACGGCACCCTGAGCATCGCCTACGCGTTCGTCAGTACATCAGTGAGATCCAAGAGACAAGAGTATGATCCTCACCACCAGCCGGCCATCGATACCGGAAGGGATGCCTTCACGCTTTCAGTGGAGCGAATGTTCTCTGCGACGCTGTCTTTCTTGCTGCGGCTCTCCTCTGCGCCACTTCCCTTGTCGCTGCTCTCTGGCTTTTCCGTGGATGGCGTCATGGCTTCTGCGCAGCGCGAGCGATTGGACTTATGTTGCTCCATGGCTGTATCGGTTGTATGATGAAGTGTATGATTGTGTTTCGTTGCTGTTCTCTCTTGTCCCATCTTTGCCCAGTTTGCTTGCATATTTGTTGAATTGACAGTCACAAGATCATGGCCATGAGATTCACGGATGTTGAGCCTCTTATATGGGAGTCACAAGCCGATGGGTGCTCGTTCCTTTCAAAGTTCTTCACGTCGTCGAGAAAATATGGCATTGAAATAGCTGAGCAATCAGCGGACAGCGAAACCCGTTTGCTTGCTCCCAATACGTCAGACTACATGTATGCTCGCTAAACCGAACATATCCAGGTCTAAAGATCGATCGTGAGATTCTGCTCCAAAGCACATGCCAAAACGCCTCCAATAAAGGAACATCGAACCACCCTTCATCAGTTGTAACTTCGCGATCAAACCTCAAACGAAAATGTGGGCCCAGAAGCACTCAGCACTTTCTCAGTAGGTAAAGCAGTACGCATCCTTGTTGTGACCGCATATCGGACACCGAGTCGGAGCGTTGTGCGGACCATTCGTCTGGCGACAATTGCAACACACCCTGCAAGATATCAGTGCTGATCGAGCGAACCTCTTCCATGTGCTCATGGGGAAGGTAGACGTACCACCAACCTCTCATGTTGGCGCCGAAGGAACGACTGATGTTGCGGAGGCGGTCGAGGATGTCATCGTTGTCATTGTTGGTCAAGCATTCGTCACCGGCGTAGTGGTGGACATGCTCAGCGTGGTCCTTGCTGGCCAGAGCATTGAAAGCCATCGACGACTTAGCCAGAGCGGGCTTGAGCAAAGATGTAAAGCCGGTCTTCATGATGACGTGGAACTATCAAAGCTGCTTTGTGTTCGAGCGGTGATTGGAGCTGTGTGGTGCTGGAGTCGTGCGTGGTGGTTGTGAACTGATGCCGATGATAGTAATCTTTACTTACCATCTCTCCTTCATATATACAACCACGCCCAAAAGCGAGGCGTACAAGAGAGGTGCCTCCTGGACCAACGCAACCTCTCGGACCGCCAACGCACAACACAAAGGAGACCACAACCGCAGCGTCGCATCATGTCCTCGCATTCGAAAGGACGCAAGCGGCCACCAAGAAGGCCGCCTTCTTTGGATGGACGATCATGCCCATACCGCCAGCATGTTTGGGCATCAGGACCGTCTTGCCGGAAGTAAGCCCTATATTCAACGACCAGTAGTGGTATGAAGTCCGGTGCTGCAGTGCAATAGCTGGGCCTGTATGGCCTGGCGAGAGATATCATGTGGACCAAGGACCCGTAATCGGCCGACAGCGGTTGACGGTCCTGCTGCGAAAAAGGCAATAAGTCGTTCGCTGAACTTGAAACATGGTACTGGAGCCATCCACTTGTCGTTGTCTAGATAATCGCGACGTCGGAGAGAGCGGGATCGATGGAGATAAGGCAGGAACATCCCATGCCAGCAAGTGAGGTGTAAGACGGAGTCTCTTCCACGTCTGCGCCACCTGCAACCTTCGTCTCAAGTCGTCTTCGCCTTGCTCAAAGAAGGTCATGCTGTTCGGCGGCTCGCCAGATTCAGTGAGTGAATCCACGGAGGCGTCCGTCAGGATACGCCACGACGGCAGTCCGGCCACGTGGATGAAAGCACATGCGGGATGGGACGCACTGGAGGATATATCAGACGGCCTCCACTGTCCTGAACTCGTTGTTGGCCAGAGCCTGCCATAAGCCACTGGTGGGGGCAAGGACTCCAACCTGTGATGCCTGATATCGCCCAGGTGATACTGACCGCCAGCAGCGTCATGTATGCGACGTGGAAGAGCGCTGCGCCTTCTACAGGTCGCAGCATTTTGCGAAAAGTTATTGGCGGGTTGTGTTCCTGCTTCCGCGAGTGAGACGCACTTGTTTCCGCCTTCCTGCCCGAGGCATCATAACATCGCGGCCATTTATCACGGGCGAGGGCCGCCTCCAGGGAAAAGACTTGCTGCTTCGGGAGTTACCATCCAGAAAAACGTAGCTTCTACATAGCCATGATTGCTGTCGTCTTGTAAAGGTGTCTACGCCACGAGGTGTCGAGCCGGCAAAGATGGGCCTCCCAGGGGCGGCCTCCTTGTCTTGGCGCTCGTCGTCGATTTCGTCGGAAGGCGATTCTGGGCTTCTCGGTCTTGGACTGCCGTAGATAGAGGAAGTGCCCGATTGGGGGTGTTTGCGTACCTTATAAGGTCAAAAGGTTGAGCGAAAGACGGCGTCGCTTCTCGCTTGGGCTTGCTCGGGTGCATGCAGCAACATCATCCGCAATCGCTGGATGTAATATGCTTCTTTCAATTGCATAAAGTGAGCAAGATTGACGGCGAATTTTAAGTGAGTGAATTGTGAAAGGTGGTAATGAAACGGAAGTGCAATGCATCTAATCTACCGCGGTGATAAACAAGACAAGCTCAAGCACCCAAAACGAGTCCATGAAACCCTGTGCCAGCCGATGCGGAAGATGCGCCTCGACTCTTTGGCATCAGTAATTTGTACACGAACAACGAAGAACAGCACCGCCGAAGGATGACAGCAGGTTGCGCCTCGCAAACCGAACGAATCTTGATCTGTCTCCTGGCGGGCGGAGGGAAGATCCAGCTGAGAAAATAATTGCAGCGAGTATGATGAGCGGTGAGCGAAGGCAGATGGAATGAGATGCAGTCGTTGCCACGCAGGAGGGTGGCCACCGCGGACGAAGATCTCCCAGGCCGGGAAGATAGCCGCGATTGATCCCAGATGTGTGATCATGGGACAGTGGATGTGGTTTGGGGTCACGGCATCAGTTCCGATATTCTCGGGGAGAACATCTGACTGTCGTGTGCATCTCGCGGAGGGAGTTCCAGCGCCGTCGTTATCGGGCGATGGAGGAGGTGGCAGTGCTCCGAATCGACACGATGTCTCACGGAACAATTGACAGGATCTCAAGGCAATCCAATACGATCATGACGCTGGCTTGATTTTGGAGAGGCTTGGGAACTGGTTGTTGGCAGGAGGCCGGACGGTTCCATGAGGAGCGCGCAAGCAGGACGCTCGTCTTCTGTCCGAGTCCACACCGCTCTTTAACGCCTATCTGGCTGTCTGCCTGACATCTTTGCTGGTCGCCTTGGTAGCGGTGGCTGAGTAGAAGCCAGACACCCGCGGGCCTCCCATCGATGCTGGAGGACTGGAGTGGGCGGCCTCATTGATGCCTTATGCCAGCAAAGGTCGGGCGGCCTATGAGCGTCTGTGACGAAGCATTGACAGAACTATAAGGATAGCGATCGGATGCGGTGGGCATCGTATTGTGATGATGATCATGAGGCTGGAATGGAAGGAAGGAAGACGATGGCATGACGGAGAAGTCGCATGACGTCCGAGGAGACAGAATGTTTTGAACGACCTCACACATTCTCTCTCTCTTTTCCTCTTTCGTCTTTGATCAGCGATTCCGTTTGGAGCCGTGGCATAGTCTGTAAAGATGCCGAAAAGCTTTAGCGCACGGAGTGATCTAGACTTGTTTTTGGTGTTGTGCCGAAAGTGGTCGCGTTTTTGCTGAGACACCAGCTGGCATTCATACTCCGCTTTCGAACAGCACAATCCGCCTGGTACGGTCTGTTGACGGCTTGACCTCTTTGCGATGGGCAGAGTATGGAAGTTGATTTTGGATGCCGACGAAGAGAGATCAAGCTTTGTAGCCTTTATGACGGCTTGCTTTGGAGAGTCAACAGTGGCGAGGGGTGGGGGGG